>JAQFVV010015132.1:0-20020 GCA_028023455.1 Epiperipatus broadwayi | reverse complement strand
TAACTATATAAACAAAAAAGCAAGTTAAACTTGCCAACACTTGTATTTATGATCAACAGATGGTGTTTTACCAAAAACACCGTCAAAGCGTGTTTGTTTACATAAACATCAGAGTAAGCATTCACTACCTCTTTCGTTAGTTCCACCTTCAGATCATGATTTCAAGCTGATTTTGCTATCATCAGTGAAGGACAGGAAATAAGAAACTAGATCTAAACACTAAACTCTGAGTATTTATGAAACAATTTCCATTCAGCTTGCAAGCGTAAATTTTTTAGACATGTAATATCTTCAAAATCAGCATAGCAAGCCAGATAGCTATATGGGTCTGATATCAGTTCAGTATCTCCACATAGTAGAAGCCTCTGCAATATATATCATTGCAAGAAAAAACTTCAAAGGTACTATTATGAAAAACAAAAAAGCAAGTTAAACTTGCCAACACTTGTATTTATGATCAACAGATGGCGTTTTACCAAAAACACCATCAAAGCATGTTTGTTTACATAAATATCAGAGTAAGCATTCACTACCTCTTTTGTTAGTTCCATCTTCAGATCATGATTTCAAGCTGATTTTGCTACCATCAGTGAAGGACAGGAAATAAGAAACTAGATCTAAACACTAAAATCTGAGCGTTTATGAAACAATTTCTATTCAGCTTGCAAGCGTGAATTTTTTAGACACGTAATGTCTTCAAAATCAGCATAGCAAGCCAGATAGCTATATGGGTCTGATATTAGTTCAGTATCTCCATATAGTAGAAGCCTCTGCAATATATATCATTGCAAGAAAAAACTTCAAAGATACATTTATGAAAAACAAAAAAGCAAGTTAAACTTGCCAACACTTGTATTTATAATCAACAGATGGCATTTTACCAAAAACACCATCAAAGCATGTCCTTCACTGATGATAGCAAAATCAGCTTGAAATCATGATCTGAAGGTGGAACTAACGAAAGACGTAGTGAATGCTTACTCTGACATTTATGTAAACAAACACGCTTTGACGGTGTTTTTGGTAAAATGCCATCTGTTGATCATAAATACAAGCATTGGCAAGTTTAACTTGCTTTTTTGTTTTTCATAAATGTACCTTTGAAGTTTTTTCTTGCAATGATATATATTGCAGAGGCTTCTACTATGTGGAGATACTGAACTGATATCAGACCCATATAGCTATCTGGCTTGCTATGCTGACTTTGAAGACATTATGTGTCTAAAAAATTCACGCTTGCAAGCTGAATAAAAATTGTTTCATAAACGCTCAGAGTTTAGTGTTTAGATCTAGTTTTTTATTTTCTGTCCTTCACTAATGATAGCAAAATCAGCTTGAAATCATGATCTGAAGGTGGAACTAATGAAAGAGGTAGTGAATGCTTACTCTGATGTTTATGTAAACAAACACGCTTTGACGGTGTTTTTGGTAAAACGCCATCTGTTGATATATATATATATTGGATTTGGGGTAGTTTTGATTATATATAACTTTATATATTACTAGCAGGTGACTGTATGGAAATTATAATATTTAAAAAGCAGCACTTTACCAGAGATTTATTTTCTCTTCAATAATTACAGATTTTCAGCATTTTATAATAATAAATTTGCATTTATAAGCAATATACATCTAATTGCAGATGGTTAAAAATGAGATTATTTTTCTTTTATGATAGATTAACTAAATTTATACAATTCAATAGTTGATTATAACTTCAGGCATACAATAAACTCAAGCCCTAGCATAAGCACAGTCAGTAAGAGTTGGGGTATATTTAAATACACTCTAAGCTTAAATGATTCACTTTAGCTTTGAAAACTCTTACAGGGGGGAGTGAGTATACAGAAATTCCAATATTTAAGAAACAGTGCACTTTTGGAAGTTTAATTTTTCCTTAACAGTATATATATAAATTAAACTTAATAATGTTAAATATTCTGATCAAATAGTTGCTTTATAAATGATCAATCTTTGTTTGACATCTAATAGTCTTGCATGTAAAAAAAAAAAAAATTGGACAAATATCTCACTGTGACTCATGTTTTAATTGGAAAGATTTTTGACTGCCTTTGAAGATAAAAAAATTCAATGTAGAAATAATTTACACAGATATAGTGATCAATATTTAAATTAAAAATGCATGATAATTTAATGACATGAAAAAGAAAACATTGAACTCTTATAAGGCAAATCTAAATTTCTATAACTCAAAGTCAAAGTTAAAAAAAAAAAAATTTCTTAAGCAAATTATATTAAAACCTATAAAAAATTTTCCAGTTGAAATATATATCATAAAGCATTTATTTATTTACTCTTTGCATATGCGCTGGTGACTCCAATGTTTTGAGGTATGAACCAACTATCTTATTAATTTAATTTTAGTAGATTTTATTTATTTATTATAATCCCTAATTTAGTTTTATATTTTATAATTAATGTTTATATTTAAAATACATCATAAATAACACATTATAATAAATTTTAAAAATAATTCATTTTAACCAAAAAATTTGAAAAATATATAAAAATTCTTTAAATATAACCAAAATTATTATTGATTTAACTAAATCAAAAATCATATAAAAAATATCTTCAATTACAAAATGATAATTATTAGCAATTTATCTGAATCATAAATCATATGATATCCTGGCTCGATGCAATATTGTTTATCCCTATTGGTTTAACAAATTATATTTTCTGTTAATACACATTACTTTTTATTTTATTCTGTTCTTCCAACATAATATTAACATTATCAAAATCAAAGATAAATTCATAATTTTGCAGTTACTTTCAATTGATTCATAATAGAAAAAAAAGCAAACTATACATGATTTTGGATTAATTCATAATCCAAGAAAATAGGTGATTATCATATTCATTTACTTTTGATGTTTTAATTTTATTACATAAAAAATAATGTATATGAAAATATTTTATGGGTGTGCAACATGATTCACTGATATGAAGTCCCATAATATCTTAATTTTAGAAATAGTGTTATTTCTTTATTATGATGAATTAATGGAATGGGGAAAAAGATGAAAAATTTAATCTGTTAAATCAGCAGTGGATATAAACTGCATCAAGCTTTGGATATCATAATTTTTGATATAGTTTTAATAAGTTGATCATAATTATATAATTATATATAACAACATTTCGTTTACATGTTTTTATGAATTTATTGATTAATATTTTTGTTTTTTTAAATTTATGTATATAAAATGTATACACATATTCTGGGATTATATATAATATTATATTTATGTATTATGATTATTTGGGATAATCTATTGATGGATTCATTAAAATCACAAGAAGCTTTAGAGAAGATAAGAGAGGTAAAAACTTTATAATAAATAATTAAAAAATAAATGGTCGAATAAATACTTGCAAACGTATTGCACAGGGTTATACTATTTTATAAATATACCAAACAAAAATATTGATATCAGAATAAATAAAACGCTTGTAAAGGCAATAAATCGTATAAATTATTATTTAAAATCCTAAGGGTCTATGAACGTTTACCCTTCTAATTTCTTAATTTGTAGGTATGTTATACATAAAATGTGTACATTTTGAAATAGATTTTAAAAAGGTAAAACTATGTTTTACAAAATAGAAGGGAAGAACTTATTGATAGATATAAACATTTCATTTCTTATTTTAAAAAATAAATAAAAAAGATAATTAAGAATTTTAGTTTATAGTTAAATAAAGAGAGAAAATACATGCTAGTTGTAAAAAAACATAAATAAATATAAAAGGTGTATTTAACTAGTTTTTTGCAATTAAGAGATTATTTCATAATTTGTTTTTAAATAAGTTTAAGAAAACAGAAAAAAAAAATAGTAATTAATAATTAAATAATAAACAGTCATTCATAACCAAGTATTATCACTCCAATTCCAAAAAAAAAAAAAAAAAAAACAATGAAAGGAGAGAAAGAGCAAGAAAAAAAACTTGTTTAGAAATGAATTTTGTGATGATTATAAAATCAATCTGTGACCCACAAATCTGTCCACATGTAGAATAGTGCTATTTTATTTTTCATTTTACTTAATATTTTACAATGTTGTTTTTAAATCTCTTTAGCAGAAAACTTCTTGAAATACTCAATATCATGTCTAATTATAACTCTTCAATATATTCTACTCTCAGCTATATCTCTCCAATGAATACAATATTGCACTTTTATAGAATGTTTGTGAGGTAATTTTTATAACATAAACGGGATGTACTTTTTTTTCGAAAACCATGCTCAAGTTGCCATAAAATATTCTCTTAGGAAATTTTGTATTGGTAACTTGTTTAACATCAGCAATCCAACAAAAATGTGGTTTTATAATAATGGAGTTTGAGAGCATTTTGATTGTTTCATAATTTTACCACTGTATTTTAAAAATTTTAAGAAACAACCTAAAATGAAACTTTTCTAATGCCTTTATATTGTACAATAGATTATCTAAATTTCACTTACATATAGTAAATTAGGTAAAATAATGACTTCATGTACAGCTAACTAAGTTGCAGTAGTTTGGTGTCTCTAATGAAATAATTTATCTTTTAGCTTGTTAAAGGAAGCAGCATATTGGAATCTATAATATACTTCAATATTTAGATTAATCTTACTTCGTATAAATAACCAGTCAACTAAAAGTTGCTGAAAATTTTTTTTTCTGTTTTTGGCTGATAAAGAATTTATATTTTTTGAAAATTAATTATTTTTTTATCTTAAGTAATTACTGAAAATTAATTAATAAACCAAAATCTTTACGAACATTAAAAATATTTTGTAAATCATCTTTTAAACTGCAAAAAATAGCACAGTCATTAATATATCATAAATCCAGAAACCAAAAAACATATGTTTTTTTAATTTTTAAACAATTCAAACTAAAAAATTTCACCATCAAATTTGTATAATATATTGATTACCGTTTGATTAAGTTGCTTATAAACAATTCCAAAAAAAAACATTGTTATAAAAATTAAAAACAATATTAGAGCAATACAAAAGTAAAAAAAAAAGTGCTTGGACATTGTTGACCAAATGAAAATATTTATGTCATGCTCAGGAAGATTATATAAATATGTTAAGATTAATATAATTCATTCAGATTCATTTGCTTGGAGAGATAGAGTAATCTTTAATAAGCTTCATTGTGAAATATAATGAGTCAGTTATCATCATAGATGTTTTATCAGGTACATTCATATTTATTTATCTTCATCTAGTGCAGCACAAAACCAGAGACAGAGAAGAAAAAAATGCGTAAGTAAAGTAATTATGCAATTTAGTTAATAATTACTATATAATGAAATCATAAAGATGTAGAAATAATAATGAAATCATAAAGATATTTTTAGCTCTATTAACATCTTCTTTATAAAAATGACTTTCAGTAGCATATGTTAATTGCAACATATTGTATTATTCATTTTTCCACATGAATTTCTTCCATAATAAGAATATGGTCTGACATATCTCAGAACTAATACTAGTTAATAGTTTGAAGCTAATGCTAATTTGAAAGAGAATAGACTCTCCTGATATAAAGTGATAGAAATTTGTTTTGTTGCTCTAAAGTTGAAGTATATTAAAAGGCGCAAAATTGGAGAAGAATGGAGTGAAGAAATATTAAAAAGCTATTATCGTGATGACAAGTACATAGTTTTATAAAAGTGCTTGAACACTAAACTTATAATTTATTAAATCCACAGTAAGATTTATTTATGTATATATGCTTAACTCATTTTTGAAATTATATTTGTAAAATAATAGTAATAATAAAATTCATTAGGAGATTATTGTAATACATAATGATTTGATTAATTGGAAATGTAGATATGTATTTTGTAGTAAAAGTTATTTGTGTGTCAGTGATATATACTTGGATTAAATTTGAGTAATGAAAGCTTAATATTGGAGTACATTAAAAATAGTTTTTTTCTTTATATTTGAAATGAGTGGCAATAAAAAAAATTTTCTGACATCTCAGTTTAGTTTTTTTTTTTTTTATAATTGTATGTGCATATAACCATGGGTAATTTTTAATTAATCAAACTATTTTAATAAATTATTTATTTTTGTTATTTAAAACTAAATTACATATCCATGACATTCTTATTTAATACTTGTCTCATGTCCATTGCATACTTAGCTTGTTGTTTTAAAGCAGATTACTCTCAACTAGGATACTTTATTATATGTAGTCTTCTATAAAAAAAAATTGTCCTGATTATAAATAAAGCTATTAAATAACAGAACTCTCAGTTCAACCTTTAGTAAAATTGACTGTAAAGTGGATGGTGATCAGGAAATACAATTATATATTTTTAGAATTCTTACATATGATCTTTTCAAACTGGTAATATGTCTTTGATTATCTTTGATTATCATCATTTAACAAATTATTAATTGAGAACTGACTTCAGAATTTTTTTTAGGACTATTAAAATACTTCACTTTTTTTACTGGCACACATACGATATATAATTTGATGGCACAGTAAGATCAATAAGAATTTGTATGTATTTAATATATATATATATATATATATATATATATATATATATATATATATATATATATATATATATATATATATATATATATATATCATATAGATGGAACTTTACCAAAACCCACTATCAAGTTTTGCTTACATAAATGCTGAGAGAGATAGAATTCAATATCTCTTTCAAATTGTCTCCAACCTTTAAACCATGGTTTCAAGCCAGTTGTTCTAGTTTCTAGTCTTTCTACCCTTTACTGACATGAGCCAACTAGCTCAAAACCATGGTTTAAAGGTTGGAGACAATTTGAAAGAGATATTGAATTCTATCTCTCTCAGCGTTTATGTAAACAAAGCTTGATAGTGAGCTATTGGTAAAGCTCCATCTAGTAATCATAAAATCCAAGCTATTAGCAAGTTATGAAATTTATAACTTGTTTATATATATATATATAGACTCTCTCTAAGTTTTAATCGAATGCACAAAAAATATTTAAAAAGCAATGCATTATTGGAGGTTTACTTCTTTCTTTATAATATATTGCAAGATGACTCTTATATCCCTCCAATATCAATCACACACATTGTGGCCTAATTTTAATCCAAAAATCATAATAGTAACATTCTTTATTAATCACTATATTAATAAAAATAAAGCACTATAATTGACAAACCATTAATTGTGATACACATTTAAATTCCAACTTAATCACACTATAAATATATATCTCAATTAAATAATAAAACACATACATGACTAGTCTTTAATGATTATTATCTTGTTAAGTGTAATGTAACTCCAACACACTATAACAAAATATGAGAAATATGATCAGATAAAGTAAACACAAGCAAGAAATGAAAATTTACATTAAAAAAATAAATATTTGAAAACCAGGCATTCTTCACAAACCTGGAGCTTAATTGTAAGTATAGGGGATTTGAACTCAGATTTTCAAGCACCCTTCAACTATCCACACTATCTCATACAATTGATACACATGCCCAACACATGTTTAAAAGATAAATATTCACCAATATATGTATTTCATACTAAACCAGCACTCATCAGTTGGTCCAGATTATTATCTCCCACACACACACACATATATAATCAGTGCTCAGTTTATATTAAGATAGATAATCTTCATACTTTAATGGACAGGCTTCAATCTACTCCAACTTTTCAGCCATTCATATCATGTAAAATCTGATAATGAAAACCCAAATCCCATACTGATGCCAATATTATTGCCATGCCCATGTTGACCTCAAGTCACTCAGACTCCTCATATATAGAACCTTGTCCATTTAAATAACTTATGAGTGCTGCTTTGGTACAAAATAGATATATTGGTGATTATTTATCTTTTCTATATGTGTGTTGTCATGTGTATCAGTTGTATGAGATAGTGTGAATAGTTGAAGGGAGCTTGAAAAGCTGAGTTCAAATCCCCTATATTTACAATTAAGCTCCAGGTTTGTGAAGAGTGCCTGGTTTTCAAATATTTACACATGAAGCTTGTATTCTGCCCATCCCACTTCTATGTACTTAAATGGATAAGGTCATATACATGAGGGGGCAGAGTGACTTGAGGTCAACATGGGCATGGCAATAATATTGGCATCAACATGGGATTTGGGTTTTCATTATCAGATTTTCAATGATATGGATGGCTGAAAAGTTGGAGTATATTGAAGCCTGTCCATTAAAGTATGAAGATTATCTTAATATAAACTGAGCACTATATATATATATATATGTGTGTGTGTGTGTGTGTGTGTGTGTGTGTGGGAGATGATAATCTGGACCAATTGATGAGTGCTGGTTTAGTACAAAATACGTATATTGATGATTATTTTTCTTTTCTACATGTATGTGGTCATGTGTATCAGTTGTATGAGATAGTGTGGATAATTGAAGGGTGCTTGAAAATCTGAGTTCAAATCCCCTATACTTAAATTAAAGAAATAAGCAAATTTTGCTATTAACACATTAACTATATATAACAATTACTAATAATGACATGAACAATGGACCTAAATAATAATCATGAACTTTCTATTTTCAACAATGTGCTTCTTCTCTGGAGAAAGATAAAATGTCTCATCTGCTGAATAACCTGTGAAAATTTGAGCAGAGAATTTGAATTTGTAATTTGAGTAGAAACAGCATTTACCTTTGAGTTGAAATAATATTAAAAACCAATATCCAAATATCTGAGAAAGCAAGAACAAGCATATAGAATTAAAATGAGCCAACTGAGAAAATCACAACCAAAATATTCAAAATTAAATTAGAATTATTCAAATTTCCAAAGTGTTTATAATTCTAAACTATAGATTGAAGTTCCTAGACTTGAGAATATCTAATAGTATAAGAAATGTTGCTCTTAATTCACTCAAACTATTTGCTTATTTCAAAATGATTTAGTGAAAAAAATATAAATAGTAATACAAACATGCATTGCTAAGTGCAAAAGCAACATCGGGAAAAGAAAGTCATTACTCACGAAGCTATGATTGTTAGAATTTGGAGAAAACTGACTGAACATTTAACATCTGTGCCACAAAACATCAAGCTTATTATTAAGAAATGGATAGGAGAACTTCACATTTCAAAGCAAAAGTTCAAAGGAAACAAAGAATAAGTTACTTAATAGGTGTTCTAGAACACTCACAATTTACCACATATGCCCAAAATGGATTTATGAAGATTACCAGATTGATTTACTAAGACATTGTTCTTTATGAACTTTAAAACTAAATTTAGGTTGATGTCATGAATTTTATTTATTTATATATTTTGTATAAATGTTTTTGTTCATATCTTTCCTTTAATATGGATATAAAGTGGAAAATAAGTGCTAATATGTAGTATAATGGAGAAATATTATTGCCATTATTGTATAAAATAAAATATAGATTACAACAAGCCCTTTCTTGCATAAAATCTGACAATCATCAAAAGGGGAAAGGTTTACCTAAGACATATTTATTACAAACATTTGTACAATTGCATAAATATATTTTTCTTTGTTTGTTTATACTAATATTTGTGTTAAATGTTTTCATTTAACTAACTTAATTAATTTAGTAAAAAAACTATATAAATAATTCTACAGAAAAACATGCATTGCTAAGTGCAAAGGCAACAATGGCAAAAAAAAGTCATCACTAAATTATTTTACTTGACTAAGTATTTCTATAATAAAAAGTATTTCTTGTTTGTATCATAACTATTAGTATATAACAGAGGAATTTTGTATCATCATTATGACATGTAGGAAGTTAATATATCAAGTTGATGAAAATAAAATGAATTATGGTTTCCAAATAATAATATAATAAGCAGGATTTCACTTCTGTTGACATGGATATCAAATGGCTATTCTTTGGAATAATAATTGCAATCAATTACAAGCAAAGAGTAACCATTGATGTCAAAGTAAATGTTTGTTTATTATAAATTGTCTTTATTAAAAATGTTGCATACTGTAAATGTAGTTGTTAAATATATACAAATGTTCAAATTAAAGATTCTCGATGTAATTATCTAAATTCACGTTTTAATTGGTCATATCTTTACACATATAAATATTTTTGCATATCTACATATATTTTTATAAATTCACATCTACCATTAAACACTTATACAGGTTTATGCCTACCCATATTTTAAGTGATAATAATTTACACTGAATTAAATGATCATACAGTTCTCTATGAATTTGAACTTTGGGAATAACAGAAATGAAAAAGGGATAAATTGAATTTAGGTATATAGTTGTATATTTATTTGATCACTACTCTCTCTTCTCCTAATAATGAAATTAAAGTAAATATAGATATATAAGCACAAGGATCAATGACACACTCTTTTATTCATTGTGATGATCTAGTTATCCTATTTTCATACCAGGCAAAATCCCATTCCATTACTATATATATATATATAATATTTAAATAAGATATAATTGATATCTCTGGAGTTTAGTTGCAATTATAGGATATTTGAACCCAGACTTTCAAGCTCCATTTCACTATACAATCTATCTCATACAACTGATACAGATGACAACACACATGTAAAAAAGATAAAATGAACTTAAATATTCATATTTCATGCTGAAACAGCATTCATCAGTTGATCCAGATCTTTCATTTCCCATACACATATATAATCAGTGCTCAGTTTATATTAAGATAGCAAAATGGATAGACTTCAATCTATTCCACTATATAAGTCTGGGTTCAAATTCATAATAATTACATATAAACTACAGAGATATAAAGTATACCTGTATTTAAATATAAACTGAGATCTGATATATATATATATATATATGTGTGTGTGTGTGTGTGTGTGTGTGTGATGATTTGAGCCAACTGATGAATGCTGGTTCAGCATGAAATACATATACTGAAAATCATTTATCTTTTTCAGATGTATGTGGTCATGTGTATCAATTGTATGAGATAAATTGTATAGTTGAAGGGACTTTGAAAGTCTGGATTCAAATCCCATATAATTACATCTAAACTTCAGGGATATAAAGTATACCTGTATTTAAATATTACAGATTTAACCTGTACCCATCCCTCTTCTATGTATTTAAATGGACAAAGCCCTATACATGAGAGGTTAGAATGACTTAAAGTCAACATGGGCAAGACAATAATAATGGCATCAAGGGATTTGAGCATTTCCATCACCAGATTTTCAATGATATGAGAGGCTAAAGAGTTGGATGGTGGAGTATACTGAAGCCTGTCCATTAAAGTTTGAAAATTTTCTATCTTAATGTAAACTGAGCACTGACTTTAATATGTGTGGGAGATGATGATCTGGACCAATGGAGGAGTGCTGGTTTAGCATGAAATACATATATTGGAGATCTTTTTTTATGTGTGTTTTTTTTTCAAATGTGTATGGTCATGTATAATGATTGTATGAGATAGATTGGATAGCTGAAGGGAGCTTGAAAGTCTGAGTTCAAATCCTCTATAATTATAAATATGTTATATTTAATGTTTTCACAGTTATACGATGTAAATAAAATGGTTTTTGGGTTAAACAGTGTGTTAGTTTCGATTAATTACCAATGTTTCAATGAAATAGCATTCACCATTGTCATGGTTCACTTTTCAAAAAAAAAAAACATTAGATCTCAAATACTAACAAGATTGAGTTTGAAGTAAAAAGTGAAACTGAGCATGAAGTAGTTGAATACTCAGAATATGTGGATTAACACAATGTTTATTTTCTTCAGTTTCACCATTAATTGATTTCAATTTTATGTTAGAAGAGGTAAAATAAGTGGTTTCCATAAGGTTGAAATATATTGTGCTTTATCAGCTCCATTTAAACCAGTTGATCTTTTCAATATTTCAGTCGACATCTTCATGATTTTTAAATCGTACTTTTACAAATTAACAAGTATTTTAGTGTTATCAAAATCAGGTTTGTGATCAATTTTTTAAAAATGTGAAATAAAAGCTGATGTATTTAACTTCGGACTAAAGACATTTTATGTTCATTAATTCTGTCAAGAATTTATCTATTGGACTGATCTACATAGCTTTTCAAGCACTGTAAACATGGAATTTTATAAAACTCCTGATATTCCAAAAGTATTGTCTTTAGGTTTATTGAAAAAAATCGCCAAGTTTTTAGAGACTATATATTAAAATTTAGACAATTTTAATTTAAATTTAGACTAATTTTATAAGTGACTCTTATAATATAAGGTAAAGCCACTCTATAATTAATTGAAGTATAATTTTTTTTTAATATCAATACTATTATATAATGTCTTATATATGATGTTTTTATGGTAACCATAAAAAAGTATAATATTTTTGTTAGTTCTATTTCTTGAGTAAGATGATCTTTATCTGACAACGTACAAGCTTTAGTCAAAAGATTTTTTGTTACAGAAAATATGTGCACAGATGATGATAGAGAATTCAAATGAAAATATCTGTTTGTGTGGATGAATTTTCTATAAACCAATATTGATAAGGAGTCATCTCATTTTCTTGCAATCAAAACATTTAAAAAAGAAAGTGTTTATGAAATGCATGCATTGTGAGAAAGAGTAGTTTATGAAGTGGTGAATAGTTGCAACATGGTGTAGTTGAAATAAAAATTGATCTGCTGAAAACTGAAAAAAAAACATATAAGTATATCCAATTGCAATGCAATGACCATTTACACTTATTAATGTGGTTGAAAAAATAAATACTAATCCCCTAGCATGAAAGTGATGTATTGAAAACATTTCAAGCTATCAACATGGTGTTCACACATTTAGTATTTCCTAGATCAGCAGATGAGAGAATATTGTTTGCAAAAAACCAGCATAGTAAAAAAAATATGTTTGATTTTCTATCCTATTGTATTGTAGTGAATGGTCACATTATAATAAGGTTGACATGAAGGATACACATATAAAAGTCAAATTATATAACAATGCAAGTATTATTTACCTTCCCACAAGGTATTGAGAGTGAATAAAAAACAGCAGTTATCTTGCATAAGACTGGTATAATGGAAGAGTATTCAGTTGTTAACACAGGCATGGGTTTCTAGGTATTTTATATTTCTTGCTTATATGATGAATGAAGATTGTTTATGAAATCCATGCATGCATAATGAGAAAGATTAGTAAAAAAATATTATGCTGGTGGATATGTGTGATGATAAACATGAATTGAGACAAGAAATGCACTGATAAAAAACAAAAGTACTTAAAAAGTGTAAAAAGTAGGTAGAAATCAGTTTGTATCTTGTAAAAGAATGATATAACTGAAAAGTATTTTTAACTTTCAAAATGGACATGGACTTTCAGATGTTTAACACTTCTGGATTGCTATATAGTAAAGATTATACATAAAATGCATGCAAAATGGAAGAGGATGGTCTTAGATTCTGTGCTAATGGATGGTTGTGATATTATAAAGGTAAAGGATGCACTGCTACAAAACAAAAAAAAATGATAACTTGAAATTGTATGAGGGTGTAATAATTATTTATCCTTCTATAATATATTAAAAATAAATAAAAATTAGTTATTATCTTGTATGAGAATGGTGTAGTCAAAAAGTATTGATTTGTCAGAAAATTCAGGTTTTTGATATGTTTGACTCATCTGATACAAGAACTGGGCAGTCATAATATGACAGTGTTAAGATGAAACCAAAGCTTCAATAATATATATCAATACTTGGATATTTAAATACTTGGATATTTACGCTACCCATGTATTGATAAAACAATCCCGTTTAACTAAAATGTCATATTTTAAAATTACTATGACTACCAAAAGTTGATCTTATTTTTGTTAAACTAGATTGTTGTAGAAAGCAACGACAATTAGGTATGAAATTTAAATTATCTGAATTATTATTAAAATTCTAAAGTAAATGGTCTAAATTTAAATTATTAATACAATTACTCTTTTAAAAATTTTTTAAACACAGTCACCCATGTTTTAATAAATATGTAGGTGAAAAAATTATTTATTTTCTTCAGTTAGCATTTTGTACTAAATGTTTTCTGTAGTTTCAATTTAGATGGCTTAATTTGGAATTCTAATAGTATCTTAACTTAAATTTCATACTTACTTATGATTGGTTAAATATATATTGTATTTATATCATAATGGTAAGCTAGTTGAAGAAAAACCATCATTTTCTAATTATTGCTGATTTGTAATAAATACATGGTATTGTAATGCAACAAAATTGTTTTATTAATATGTGGGTGGGTTAGTTCCTCATATATTTTCTCCATCTAAAATATGCATGGGATATTTGATATTATATATTGTACCGAGATATATCAGGAAGGAGTGTGCTTGATTCGGTGGTACACATAATTTTAAAAATAATATAAATTGATAAACGATTTGTGTAAATATTAATAAAAATAAAAGATCATGTAGGATAAAATAAGAATAAAGATTTTTTTTCTCATAGACAGGTTATCGTTAAAAGCATAAAATAAATAGTTTTATAATATATAATTTTGAATCGTATTTAAATAAAACCTAAAGAATTAAAAATTGATTTAACTAAATTTGATTTGATTAAAATTTGATTTAACTAAATTGAAATTCGATTTAAGATTGCTTTAAGAAAAAAAAAAAAAGAAAAAGCAAGGTGGAATTCGTTTTGTCTTATAATCATAATAAAAAAAGAAAAAATATATGTAATTAAATGAATGTAGTGAACAATGGGAGCTAATGACAAACATAAGAAATTTCCATTAAACGGCTAATTAGTGAAAATAACTTTAACAAAGAAATTGAAAATAACTTTAACAAAGAAATTGAAAATAACTTTAACAAAGGAATTGAAATAACTATAACAAAGAAAGTGAAATAAAGAAATTGAAATAACTCTAGCAGAGAATACAAAGAAATTAAATGACCAATGCGAACACCAGAAAGTCAGCACGGACCATAACTGAAACACCAGAGGATTAGTTACGTATTGTAGATTGAATCCGCAAGATAAGAACCGTAAATTATAAAAGGGGCGAATTTTCTATTCATCTTCTTCTTATACTTACCTAATCAACTTAATCACAGCTTAATCATCTTACTTATTCTTATTCATTCATTAATTGTATTATTTTCATAGATCGAGAGTATACGTCTAAAGTAAAATGCTGCATTGTTAAACCCATCATGTGAACAACCGGCCGAATCCTTCCATGCAATACCAACAGCGGACAGTTCAAATTTCGATCATGGTCATGTAAACAAGAAGGAGATGGAGTGTCCATGTGGAGCCCACAGGATCCCAAAGTCATCGGGAAACGGATTGCAAGGAGTTAGCGCTAACTGACCAAAGGAAATACTATTAGAAGCAATGCTCAGAACCGTGCAAAAGGGAGAAAGCTAGGTAATGTTTATTTCAATTTCTAATTCACTAATAAAAAGCCGTAATAATAAACTCTGAACTTTATCGTATGAACAATAACTACTAAGTGTCTTTAGCTCCATCACCCAGAGATTTTAGTGTGATTTCAAATATAAGTGTATGAGTATAATTATTTTCAAATATATTTATAATATGAGATTTTAGTGTGATTTCAAAGATAGTGTCTGCGTATAATTAATTTTCAAAATGTATTTCAGTGTGATTTCAAATATAAGTGTATGCGTATGATTATTTCTAAAATGTATTTATAATATGAGATCTTATTGTGATTTCAACTATAAGTGTGCGTATAATTATTTTTGTATTTATAATATGAAATTTTGATTGCATTAAATTTTATCTAAACTTGAACGAAAGTGTAGTTAATTATATTATAAGACCAAACGAAGTGTAATAGTGTAAATGAAGATTTCATGGTTTAGTGATTACTCAAATTAGATTTAAATTAAATAATTAAATAAAAGAAAAAGAGAAAGCGAGAAAATTAGTGCAGAGAAAGATTCTAAAATTGATTTTTAAGTAGGTGGAGTAGATTTTATTGATTATTGTAGCTGAGCTAGCGGGAGCGGGTACTAGACCGTATTGGTCAAGCAGACTTGTCGACAAGGTCGGCTGGCGCCCATAGGATTTCTTCCTTTAAATAAATAAAAGTTTGATTGGCTAATATGTTGTCTAGTAAACGAGTATAAATGTTATTGGCAAATGTTTTCCAATGATATTGATTACTCTACCCGTAGTACTGACAGCCCTGTGATAGGATTTTGTGTAAGAGGGAGGTACAGAATTCTGATCGAGTCGTTATTATAAAATTTAAAACATTGTTATTGATTTTTATAAATGATGTTTTTATAAAATTTATGAGATGACGTAAAAGAGGGTGGAGGTAGTAACAAATGGTGCATCAACGTGGAACAAAACTAAACGTTTTGGATGGCAGAACCGATGTGAGTCAAGCGGCGGGCCAGAGTCGTGTATGAGTGACAGAAGTGATAGCTAGTAAAAAGAAGCGGGAGGGAGCGTGATAGTAGGATTAGAAAATGGTATAAGCAGCGCAACTGTAAAGGTGATTTTGCAATTATATAAAACGTGGAGGCATAGGGACACTCCGGGGAATTTTAGTATAAGAAAAAAAAAGGGGGAACTGGGAAGGTTAGGTTTTGGTTGTACGTACGTAAGTTTATTATTATTATTAAAAAGAAAAAATTGGACGAAAGTGGAAACGATGGGAGGGCAACGCCAGAAGTAAGCCCGATTTTGTTTAAAAATCCGCAAATAGTGGAAGAAAGCGCATTCCAAATTTTGATGAACATGATGAAAGAGATACACCAAGACATTAAACAAAATCAACAGGAAATGAAGGAGGAAATAAATGAACTTAGGATAGAGATGAGAGAAATGAAACAGGAAATGACAGCAAGAAAGGACGCATTCGAGGAAGTGATAGGAGTAGTGAAAAAGAGTGTAGAAGAAGAAAAGTACGAAGTATTAGAATTAAAAGAAAATATAGAAGCGAGGGAAGAGTCAAGCAGTATAGGGAAAATCCAGCTAGAAGAAAGAATAGTACGCGTGGAAGAGATATGCCAAGACTTAATAAGTAGCCAGGAAATGACGCGACAGGAATTAGGGAACTTAGAGAATGAAATAGAGACCACCAAGAATCTCAAAACTAAAGTAAAGGAGATATGTAAAGACATAGTGGGGGACACAGGGCAGAAAATAAGACAGATAGAGCAGAAGTATGAGGAGTTTAAGATTGAGAATAGGCACAGTGAACAGATGAGTAGATTTATGGAGAAGCAGTTTGCTATTTCGGTATTTAAAGCAGAGGTAGGAGAGAACCCTCTGAAACATTTGGAAAGTCTGAATAATATGTTTCATAATAAAAGTTTACTGGAAGAGGACAAGGTTGCGGTGGCCAGTAGTTACCTCCAAGAGACGGCACGTGATTGGTGGCACACCTTGGACGAGAAACCGCAAACATTCGGAGAATACAGATGGGCTATGTTAAGGGCATTTTGGAATGAAGCTAGGCAAGACGAAATCATGTATAAGATATCCCACGAGAGATATGCAAGTGCGCGGGGAGAGACGTATGCGAAATTCTTTTACCGACAAGTGTCAAAACTTAAGGCACTGATGGCATTCCCTATGTCAGATGGTCAAATAATCAGAACACTACGCAATAATATGCCGCCAAACATACAACAACTAATGCTAAGTAAAGACGGACGGTCAATGGAGGAAATGGCGGAATTTTTAACACAGATTGATTATGGCAATCTAGCTAGGGAACCTCCAGATCGATACAGGAGATGGGATGGGTACAATGACCCACATGGCAAGAAGAGAGAACCACCTGATCGAGCGTAGATAAAAATAAAATTGATGAATAAATGGGTATATCGGGACCGCAAACTTAACAAGTAACATGGACACACGAGAATAAGAGAGGACGAACTTCCATCAAAATAAATCGAGGGAAATGTATAATAAAAATAGAATTAAACGTTGAAACTAAAACCTTCAGATTGATATTTTAGTTTCAAAAAGGGGGGACGGAGAAATGTACCGAGATATATCAGGAAGAAGTGTGCTTGATTTGGCAGTACACATAATTTTAAAAATAATATAAATTGATAAACGATTTGTGTAAATATTAATAAAAATAAAAGATCATGTAGGGTAAAATAAGAATAAAGATTTTTTTTCTCATAGACAGGTTATCGTTAAAAGCATAAAATAAATAGTTTTATAATATATAATTTTGAATCATATTTAAATAAAACCTAAAGAATTAAAAATTGATTTAACTAAATTTGATTTGATTAAAATTTGATTTAACTAAATTGAAATTCGATTTAAGATTGCATTAAGAAAAAAAAAAAAGAAAAAGCAAGGTGGAATTCGTTTTGTCTTATAATCATAATAAAAAAAGAAAAAATATATGTAATTAAATGAATGTAGTGAACAATGAGAGATAATGACAAACATAAGAAATTTCCATTAAACGGCTAATTAGTGAAAATAACTTTAACAAAGAAATTGAAAATAACTTTAACAAAGAAATTGAAAATAACTTTAACAAAGGAATTGAAATAACTATAACAAAGAAAGTGAAATAAAGAAATTGAAATAACTCTAGCAGAGAATACAAAGAAATTAAATGACCAATGCGAACACCAGAAAGTCAGCACGGACCATAACTGAAACACCAGAGGATTAGTTACGTATTGTAGATTGAATCCGCAAGATAAGGACCGTAAATTATAAAAGGGGCAAATTTTCTATTCATCTTCTTCTTATACTTACCTAATCAACTTAATCACAGCTTAATCATCTTACTTATTCTTATTCATTCATTAATTGTATTATTTTCATAGATCGAGAGTATACGTCTAAAGTAAAATGCTGCATTGTTAAACCCATCGTGTGAACAACTGGCCGAATCCTTCCATGCAATACCAACAGCGGACAGTTCAAATTTCGATCATGGTCATGTAAACAAGAAGGAGACGGAGTGTCCACGTGGAGCCCACAGGATCCCAAAGACATCGGGAAACGGATTGCAAGGAGTTAGCGCTAACTGACCGAAGGAAATACTATTAGAAGCAACGCTCGGAACCATGCAAAAGGGAGAAAGCTAGGTAATGTTTATTTCAATTTCTAATTCACTAATAAAAAGCCGTAATAATAAACTCTGAACTTTATCGTATGAACAATAACTACTAAGTGTCTTTAGCTCCATTACCCAGAGATTTTAGTGTGATTTCAAATATAAGTGTATGGGTATAATTATTTTCAAATATATTTATAATATGAGGTTTTAGTGTGATTTCAAAGATAGTGTCTGCGTATAATTAATTTTCAAAATGTATTTCAGTGTGATTTCAAATATAAGTGTATGCGTATGATTATTTCTAAAATGTATTTATATGAGATCTTATTGTGATTTCAACTATAAGTGTGCATATAATTATTTTTGTATTTATAATATGAAATTTTGATTGCATTAAATTTTATCTAAACTTGAACGAAAGTGTAGTTAATTATATTATAAGACCAAACGAAGTGTAATAGCGTAAATGAAGATTTCATGGTTTAGGATTACTCAAATTAGATTTAAATTAAATAATTAAATAAAAGAAAAAGAGAAAGCGAGAAAATTAGCGCAGAGAAAGATTCTAAAATTGATTTTTAAGTAGGCGGAGTAGATTTTATTGATTATTGTAGCTGAGCTAGCAGGAGCGGGTACTAGACCGTATTGGTCAAGCAGACTTGTCGACAAGGTCGGCTGGTGCCCATAGGATTTCTTCCTTTAAATAAATAAAAGTTTGATTGGCTAATATGTTGTCTAGTAAACGAGTATAAATGTTATTGGCAAATGTTTTCCAATGATATTGATTACTCTATCCGTAGTACTGACAGCCCTGTGATAGGATTTTGTGTAAGAGGGAGGTACAGAATTCTGATCGAGTCATTATTATAAAATTTAAAACATTGTTATTGATTTTTATAAATGATGTTTTTATAAAATTTAC
>JAQFVV010015131.1:0-20041 GCA_028023455.1 Epiperipatus broadwayi | reverse complement strand
ATATATATATTCACAGAAAGACAGAGATAGAAAGACAAGATTACAAATAATTATATAAAAACATAAGATAAAAATAGTAATGATGATGGTGATAGGATGATGATTTAAAGACATGCATATAAAATATTTATGATTTAACAATGAGTAAATTTTAAATTTCTTTATTTTATTATATTGTATTAATTGTCTATTTGTGTATGTGTATATATGTGTAAAAAAATAATCTTAAAATAACCTATAAATGAAAAGTTCAAGCATACTAAAAAGAAAAAATAACAACTAAGAAACAATACATTTCAATGTTTTTCTAAAAGGTTTGTAATGGTATTTTAGTTGTATTGATATATTGGATTATTTCCATCATCTAATATTAAGTATTGAATGTTTTTAGAAAGCTTTAACTTGTAATTAAATTTTCCCAATTACATTTCAATTCCTAATAATAATATGTACAAATTATATATATGTACAACATTTTGAGTGATATTATTACTTTTCTCTTCTTCAGATAGATTCTGGCCTGATCTGAAATAGTACTAGCATAGGGAATCCAAACTAGACCATTATATTCTTGAACACTGAATTTTAACTTAATGTTCTATAAGCAACTGAACCACCTTACTAGAGACAGAATATATTTTAGCAATAGAATATAAACTACTAAAAGCAAGACCCTAGCAAGTTTGCTACAATTATAAAACAGTGATAAAAATTTCTTGAATAAAATATAAAATTTATAAAAAAGGAGAAAAAAATTTCTTCACTCTCTAGTTAATAATTATGCATATATTTACTGTCTACTGAAAACATCACATTACAAAGCAATTACATGCACTTCTTTTTAACCCATAATGGCTAAACTGTTATGTTGCTACTATTATCAATTTTAAAATGCCTTAATTGCATAATGTTTTAAATTTAACAGACATACCTCTCAGTACCCTGTTATATATGTCTTTGTCTAGCAAAATCAAAATTAATTTGAATTTATCTTATGGAGTTTTAATTTATACCCTCACTTTAATTTTAGTGATAATTCATCCCATTGTAGTCTACACTTGGCTAAACATCTTTTCTCTTTTTTTTTTTCAAATGACAGGTTTTGATTGTTATTTTTAAAAAGAAATATAATAAAACTTTCATAACAATAACAAGTAGCAATTTTATTTCATTATAATCAACAGATTATAAAAAATTTGTCAAGTGAATACAGTTAACCAAAAAGTAATTTTATTTTATTTTCTGTTATATTTTTATGTACAAATAATATAACATTTAATGCAAATAATGCTTTTAAAAATAAAATTTGAAGTGATAATTATATAAAATAAATACATTACATGCTTGACCATAAGGAGACATCTCCTTATAGTCTGAATTTTAAAATGAAGCTGATAAATTTTTTTAGTTAACCTAAGTTGGCAGTCTGTATTTTTGATAAATTTTCTACTTCATAAGCCACCATAAATGTTTATAAAAAACATCTGCTACCTAAAACATCATATTTAATATTAACATTATACTTTTTATAAATTCTATATTAAAAAATAAACCACCATGGAAAAATTAATTACTATATTTACAGTTTATTTGTATTTTTTTAATTAACTTATTAACAAAAAAATGCAAAAAAAATATAAATACAATATTTACACTTTATTTATGTTAGCAGCATGCAATCATATCGTGACTATTAATGCACACTATTCAGAAAAAACATGATCCTTTCCATTTGAAAATAGTCCATTGCATCACCTTCTGTGACAATAAGATGCAAAAATTTTATCAATACAACACTTTATCAAGAAAACTGCTACAAAAGAAAACATTGAATTGAATCAAAGTACAATAGTGTTAAGAATATCTCACCACTTTCCACATTATAAATATAAAAAAATGATTGAAATAAATATTCTTAATGAAATGTATCAGAATTTATTTCTTTTTAAAATTTAATAATTGATTTATTAATTTTGTTTTAATTTAATAACTAACACATCTTCAATAGATTATTGACCTCAAAACTGTACATTTATTAAAAATATAAATTCCCATCTTGGTTTACTTAAAAACTAAAAAATATCAAATTTTCTTAATATGAATAAAACTAGTCTGATTTATGATGAGTAATATTACTTAAGGATTTAAATATTGCAGATGGAGGATATTCCTTTAAAACAAGTTTTGTAAATATCTTAAACCATCAAATGAATTTTATATTGCATATCTTAATTATTTTTACCATTATCAACCATTGCAGCAATAAAAATCTTTCAGAGTATAATAACATTTTTCTAGTCTATAACAGGCAAACAATACATCACTCCACCAATATAATATTTGTCCTATGATATATGATATTGTTACATATTTTATATAATCTTTAGCAATTCAATTCTCCACCTATTGTCATCTCTTTATGTTCACATTATTCTTTTAATTATGTTATTATAAAGTCAGTAATATTTGTATATTATTTATGATATTGCTCATATATTTCATTTTTACTTTCTTCCTGTTATTCGAATATATATATATATATATATATATATATATATATATATATATATATATATATATATATATATATATATATATATATATGCTATTTCACTGTGTGATTTAAAACTTTCTGTCTTATTTTTCTATTAAGCAGTTTTTAGATCCTTTCATAAAAATGTGGAAAATACATTAATTCATTATTTTTTTATAATCTTACACATACATTAATGTATATATATAATATTAAGTCATTTTATCAACAACAGCACATCTAATTCTATAGTTAAATTTATTCATTACATTTTCATATATATATATTAATATACTGGTTCAGTGTATGTAATTGTTAATTTCATATAGTTTATATCAATGAATATTTTTGTTTGCTTCTTTATGATAATCGTTTATAGTTACTTATAAATACTTCTTATCATTTACCTTTAATTTAACAAAACTGTTTATATTTTATAGCAGTTTACGTAACACTTCCTAAAACAATCGAGCATTATTTACAAAGACAGTTACATCATCTTTAAATTTTATATGACTTAAACAATATCCATTTATTTTTATTCCCTTCATTTTCCATTATCATTCATAAAATTGTTTCTATAAAAAAAGCTTTAAAAGGTTTTAGAAATATGGAACCAATCTGACAAACTCACTTATCAGTATTAATCTTCTTACACGACAATAAAATTCAGTCGGTGCTGATGAATTTAAAAATATTTTTTTCAGAATTTAACAGTATCCTGGTACATGTCTAACTATATTTAAGTGCTATAAAATAAAATGTCGTTTTTAATGTACAATGCAATGCAACATAATAGTTTCCACTCATTGATTCTTTAAATAATTTCTCTTAAAATCTGAAATGACCTATTTGTTATTTTTTAATCCATTTTTTTTTTTTTTGGTTAGTCTCATTCAAATTATTTTGTTGATAAATTATAATGATTTTAATAAATATTTCTATAAAATAAGTTTTTCGTTTTTAATATTTTATTTTTCACCTATTTTAAATATTTATATCTCTACTCCAGTTTTCCATTCTCTGTATTTGTTGCATTTATTTTATATTTCTTTACATATTTAATTGTAAAGCTCATGGTATTTTAAAAGTTGTTGCAGTTGTATTATCTTTTATTGCTTTATTATTTATTATAGAAATTTTCCAATATTTTTTTACAGCTGAAACAACTTTTTCGTCAATACCAAAGCAATAATATATTGTTAGATATTTGTTCTCCTCTATAACTTTTATTGCTTTTATTGATGTTGTTGCTGTTGTGGCTGTAAGCGTATCAATGTAATTCATTCCTGTGAATAAAATATAATTCCTTAATTGCGAAATAAGCTAATAGAGAGTTCCCAATGACACATATATGGTATTATAGTATTAATAACATTTAATAAATATATAAACAGTTCTTTAGATAATATAAATTATAACATTTACTTATTTTTTATTTTTTTTATTTTTAACATTCTCTTTCAAGATAATTTTATTTGACCTATAAACAAATACAAAGAAACAACAAAAGTTAACTAGGTGATGTTACATGATGAAGTATACAAAGAAGAATGATCAAAAAGTCAATAGAATACAAATGAGTGTTAGTGAAGAACTTAGTCAGAGGATACAAGGTGAATATATAATTCATCTAGTCTATAACGAATTCCCATTGTTAGTAAATCCTGTTTGGTGAGCTATAGTTGGATTTTATTAAATCTTACTTAATTGGTTTCGATTACATTATAATACGTTTTTTATTACTAACTAATTTTAAAAGCCAGTTATTTAAAAGTTCAAAAATCAAACCATTTGCCAAATTATTAATTTATTTTGACAAATTTAGTCTGTAAATAATAATGTTTAATTATAACTTAATGTTATAAAAATCATTTAAAAATAATATCTATTTTCTAACAAAGAGAATGTTTCTCCAAGTTTAACCAAATTTTTCACATCCACAGCCTCTCTCTTAAGCATTAGACCCATCCTGTTTTCATGTGACCCCTTTTTAGATCTTTTAAATTTCTTGTTTCCTAATTTGTAACATCAGCTGTTTCATTTCAAGATTCTCATCACTTTTAGCAATATATCCAGTTCTGTGCCATTTCAATCTGTTTCTTCTATCACCAATGTAGTTTATTTTAATCTATTTTTTTATATTTTTAACCTGCATCTTTCTCTACTTCAGTGAGTGTTCTAAAGTTTCTGTACTGCTATTGTGATAAAATTTCATGTTTTAAAACTATAAGTAAGAACTGAAACACATCTGTTTAATTATTTTCTTTTCAAATATATAGGTATATACATATATTTTTAATTACTCCATTTAAGTTTAATTCTATGGTTAATTTCATTTCTTGTATTTCCTGTTGTGCTAATAATTTGGCCAAGGTATTTCAATTATTAACATCTTCTAACTCATGATTATCAATTATTTATTTTTTTTTTGGAAAAAAATCCACAGAACATTTCTTTAGTCTTTTTAGCATTTATTTTTACTTCTATAATCTTATTGCATATGATAACTTTTGCAACATTTATTGATATTTGATTAATTATATGCAAAACAAATCTACTATCTAAAAATTTTGGATGATTTATATAGTCTCCATATATTTTTATTTCCATTGGCTTCCCATTTTAACCAATGAAATAATTTTGTGTAAAATGATTGTGAAAAGTTTTGGAGATACTGAATGAAACTTTCTATTATAATTAATCTTTAAATTTTGCCATAAAATCTACCAATTGTTCATGCATCTTGATGCATATATTGATTACCCAATCATCAAAAAAATGCTTATATAATGAAATATGGTTTTCATTATCTACAATTCAAGGAACAATGCAACTTACATTTATTGAACACTTCTATAACATTTTTCAGGACTTAAATATTATCCATTGTAAGAAAAATACCTTTAAATGCAGCTTGTTCTCTTTATTGGTTTATAGAGAACTGAGAGAAGATGAAGAGATCTGTAATTTATTCTTTATCACGTTTTTAAATATCAATATTATCATTACATTCTTTTAACCGTCTGGTACATCTTTATCATTTAGATTCTTGGTATATAGCTTCATCAACAAGTTTATTTTTAATTTCATTATTGATTGTTAAAAACTTCAATAATAATTTATTCATTTCTGGAAGCTTTGGTCTTTTTGATATATTTAATTGTTTGTTTCACCTTTTTTTAAAAAATACTTGGCATTTATAAAAATGTAGTAATAACATCACATGATCACCATTTTTTATGCTTGCTTATAACTGTTGTTAAAACAGGCAAAACTCACTATATGTATTGCCACACACAGCAAGCTAGAGTAATCAATGGATGTGAAAAGGCTGGTGCATAAAATCTCACCTAGTGCCTAGTCACCCAATATCTCCATCTAGATTCCAGTTTATGGCCTTCATCAGTGAGGAGCCTTGTATCTGAGAGCACTGCACCTAGATCTTAGGATCTAATGCAACCCTCCAGAAACCACATTTATCTCCACTTTACTATAAAACTAGGTACTGAACTGAGTTCAGACCTAGATGACTATATAAGCTGGTGGGCTTGAATTGAAAATATTAAGGTGTTTTCAGTAGACTCATAATTTTATAGTAAAGTGGAGATAAAAGGTGGCTGCTGGGGGTTGCATTAGATCCTAAGATCTAGGTGCAGTGCTCTCAGATCCAAGGCTCCTCACTGATGAAGGCCACAAGCCAGAAACTAGTCTGGGGATATTGGATGAGTAGGCACTAGATGGAGATTTTATGAACAAGCCTTCTGGCATCCATTGATTACTCTAGCTTGCTGTGTGTGGCAATACATATAGTGAGTTTTGCCTGTTTTAAATATTGGTGAATTTAGGGTACTTGCTTTTATTTTTATATAATACTTTATAGAATTATTTTACACATTTTATGATGCTATTTTTTTAATAATAGTTCCATATTCTATTACTGAAACAACTTTTTTTCATAGTCAAGTGAATTGACTGGGAAGCGAACCCTGGCCAGCTTCTTAGAATGCAGCTATGTTAACCACTAGGCTATCAATGCTTGACTACTGAAACAACTTTTTCAAAACCCAAAATATGTTTTACACTTTTGAAACTTTTATTTATTTTTTATATCTTTGTCAATTCACAATTACAAAACATTAAATATTCATTTTATCTTATAAAATGGATGATTAAAAAAAGTTCATATAATTTTAAAAATCATTTGTTTTCCAGCTTCTCTTAAACAATGGTTTTTAACAAATTTTCATACATCTTTTTTTCCTTATATATTGACTTGTCTTTATAACATATTTACTGATAAATTTTTGTATTTTGTACCAGGTAACTTCTATGTAGTTTCCAATAGAGAAACAACTACTTTCTTATTGATATTCGTCAAGTCTGACTTATTAAATTTTAAAATGTCAACTAGTCTTATCAAAGTCATATTATAAGCTAATAAAAAATATTTGCTTCTTTTTCTCAATGACAAGTTCGAGCATAAATATAAATTATCTGCATTTGGTACCTTCTATTAATTTAGAAGATAATCATAGCGCTTTTTCTGATATATCATCAATATTCATATAGTTGTTCATTCACATTTTATTTATAACAACTTTCTCTCCAATCATATTTGCAACATTTGTGTTTTTAATTATAAAATATTTATCTATGTTTTTAAATTCATTATCTACTCATTTTTTAATGTAACTTCACAAAGTACAATAATATTTTATTTAATATTAGACACATTTCTTTCCAATTAATGTAAGTTTTTTTAAGTGGCTTGTATTTTTAGATACCAAAATAAAAATTATCATAAAATAGCATCCTCTCACAATCTGGAGGATTTTTAGATTTTGTTGTTCAATGAGCATTTGTTGTCTTCACTGACATATTTACATAATTCAAGAATTTGTTTGTAATTTAGTTTTGTGTGTTATGACTGTAAATATCCATTAATATACAACAATATATACCCAGTCTGCTTTTAAGAAAATCTAACTGATAATTCAATTAATAACTATTGGGCAATTGAGAAGAAAGATCATCGTGATTCTTCGTTTTAATCTCAGAGTTAAAAAACAAGTTATGTCTCCACTAATGTATACAATTAATAGCTCATCCAACTTCACCTACCATGTCAATAATCACATAATAATAACAAATACAATAAAGGATAAACATTACAAAATTGTCTGTTCGGTTTCATAAAGGTTCAAAAAGGGATTAAGTGGTCTTATTTCCATATTCAACACATTACATTCTGCAATGTATGTATGCATAAAATGATTAAATAATTGTATATTATTATGGAGTTTATGCAATTATAACTAATAAAAATAATTACAAAAGTAATTTTTAATAAAAATAAATATAAAACTATTATTTTTATACTGTATAGCAAATTGGGTTTCCAATATTGTTTTATTCCAACTGCTTAAAATATAAAACCATATAAAAAAGATAGATAACAGAGGCAGGAATAATAATAATAATAGTAATAATAATAATAATAATAATAATAATAATAATAATAATAATAATAATAATAATAATAATAATAATAATAATAATAATAATAATAATAATAATAATAATAATAATAATAATAATAATAATAATAATAATAATAATAATAATAATAATAATAATAATAATAATAATAATAATAATAATAATAATAATAATAATAATAATAATAATAATAATAATAATAATAATAATAATAATAATAATAATAATAATAATAATAATAAGTCAATTATTTTATATAGCGTGATGTTTTTTATAAACTGTGATATTTAAACAGCATTAAATTGTTGCACATGCGCTTTGGATTTTAACTATAAAATGAATGAACACTAACACTTCAAACGCATGACAAAGTTTTTGGAAAAGAATGACATATTATCATAAATTCTAGTAAATTTCACCAGCATCATTCATTCAAGCATGTAAAAGTAATTTAAAGTGATTTCAAGCATGTAAAAGTAATTTAAAGTGATTATTTAATATCTTCATGCTTTCACTTTCAAACACTTAAGATTCGCCCATACAAAAGTGTTTGGGTTTGAAAAAGATAGATGGCCATTCTATCATTTCCAAAGACTTTATCATGTGTTTGAAGTGTTAGTATTCATTGATTTTATAGTTAAAATCCAAAGTGCATGTGCAACAATTTAATGCTGTTTAAATATCACAATAATAATAATAATAATAATAATAATAATAATAATAATTACATTCATATCGGCTTTGTCAAACCAAATTGTGCAAATGCTTTTTGCGAGTGTTAAATATAAGGGATTTTTTTTATTGCTGCATAAATTCTATATCTTGTATGGGTCAGAGGTTATTCATTTATTATTTAACACTCGCAAAAAGGGTTTGCACAATTTGGTTTGAAAAAGCCGATATGAATGTAATTACAATTGTATACAGATGCTATAAAAAATAAATGCTGATTTATATATATGATTAATTTCAGTTGGAATGACGTTCAGTAAATTATAGTAAATTCCATCGGCGTCATTCATTCATAAGTTATATATAGTAATTCAAAGTGACTGTTCTATAGTCACACCTTCTGTGCCAGTACTTCAGATTTGCTCATATATAAATATTTGAGTCGTAGTAATAAGGGATTCCTTTTATTGCTGCATAAATTCTATATCTTGTATAGGTCAGAGGTTATTCATTTATTATTTAACACTCGCAAAAAGCGTTTGCACAATTTGGTTTGAAAAAGCCGATATGAATGTAATTACAATTGTATACAGACGCTATAAAAAATAAATGCTGAATAATAATAATAATAATAATAATAATAATAATAATAATAATAATAATAATAATAATAATAATAATAATAATAATAATAATAATAATAATAATAATAATAATAATAATAATAATCACTTCACTCAAGAATAAAATAATCAATATAAAAACCCTTTTTGACTCTTTTAAAAGGGGTATCTTTGCTGAAATAAGAATCTGCACATTTTTACTCTATGCCTTATGGTGTACAAGGTGTAATTTCATATACAATTATAACCCCAGAAGACATCCAAACACGTTCAGAAATAAGCTGCAAACCATACATGAAAGAGACATGAAGATTACAGATCAATCTAAGTACATTGACACCTGGAATATACAGGAACTTATATAAAAGCACTAACAAAAAGAACTATATCTAACATAGATCCTTGTGCCAGTTCTGAAGTCAACTGACCTAAATTAGACACATTCCTGCTTTAATTTAATTGAAGTATATCTAATTGTATATAATTGTATGATTGAGTGATCATCATTGACTTTGTTGAACTGTTTTTTTCTTAAATACTTCTAGTTTGATAGCACATACAATCACTGATCAAATCATTGTACATATGTAGTTTTGTGAAACCAATTTATATATAAGAACTATCTTGTCAAATGTAACTTGTATAACCTTTTAGAATACTAATAAAGTTTATTCTTTGAAACATAATAATAATAATAATAATAATAATAATAATAATAATAATAATAATAATAATAATAATAATAATAATAATAATAATAATAATAATGATAATGATGATGATGATGATGATGATGATGATGATGATGATAATAATAATAATAATAATAATAATAATAATAATAATAATATATACACTTAAAAATATGAGGTAAAATATACAGTATTAGTTTAACTAAAAATTGATAAAATCGTATACAAATTTATATTTATTTTGTTTTTCAAATATATATATATATATATATATATATGCATTCATCTTGTTGGTAAAATCTTTTAAATACAGTAATAACTGAATTTGCGGGGATGGGGTATTGACAATGCTTAAGATTAAAGGGATACGCTGTTGATTTTAAATATGAAAAAAAAAAAATTTTTGTTGTCACTGGCGTTATAAAGATTACTCTTTATTACTGACATTTGTAGAATTTCTAAAGAGTCAATCACGAGATTAAAATTTTGAGAGGGATTATCTTCCAAGCTTATTGATGATAACATCAAGTCTATTAGTGATTTTATATATGTAAATAATTTTGAGCTTGTTTAATAAGAATATATCAATATATTATCTAATATTTATTGTAAAATATATTTATTTATTTACTATTATTTGTTCAAAACTTTTGGTATTTTTCAAAATGATATAAAAATGGTAGTTAACAAAATTACAAATGTGTAATTTTATAATTTTAATATTTCTATAATTGAATTTGTTAATTATTAATACCGTAAATAAATCAGACTGAAATTCAAGAATATGAAAATTACTTATGTATTGGATTATTTTCAATACTATTAAATCTGAAAGCTATAATAAATCTGCCTAACTAAAAAGTTTATAAGGTACATTTTCTTTACTGAGAAAAATATTTTGGTATTATTGTTTTTGATTTTGCATCTAAACGCTTCAGCTTCACCTATTTATATAGAAAGTAGGTTGAAGTAAAGAAGGGTTCCCCTCTTTTCTTCCAAAACGTAAGCTTGTGATTAAGACCTGTAGAGGCCTTCTATCGCATTTTAGCGCACATTCTTGAGGTTACAGCCTTAGTAAATATTAATAATGTCTATCTTAAATTTGAAGAGCATCTATTTTTTCAAAATATTATACTTATGAAAAGCTGGTCATTAATTTTATCTTTATAATTATTTGTCATCAATAATAAATAACTCAGATTATATATTAAAGAATAGGAAATAACTGAAACTGCTAATGTATTATATAATGTAAATAAATTATTTACATAATTTTAAAAGAGGAGTAAATATAATCCTCTGATTATATATTTATAAAATAAATGATAAAAATCACTATATGAATATTCAGATAATCAAAGCCAAACATTGTTTAAACAAAATGAAAATTCAGTTTTAAATCTTAACATAATAAATAAATCAGATTATATATAACTAATTAGGAATTAATTGAATATTGGAGCTATATTATGTTAATAAACTCTCCAAAGACAGATGATGTTACCTGTCTCTTAGGATTTGTTGTTATATATGTTTAGTTTATTTAATAACTGAAACAAAGGCTTACTATATATCTGTGTCTATATATGTAATATATAGGATATATGAGCGTAGACTTTCACATAACCCACCACTCTATCTCATAACCTTGGGCATTCCATCATAAGATTTTCAATTGGATGGATGGTTAAGAGTTGGAATGTGGAGTAGTTTGAAGCCTGTCTATTAAAGTATGAAGATTGGATATCTTGATATATATCTGAGCACTTATTGCATATATGTGTAGAGATGGTAATCTGGACCAACTGATGATTGTTGGTTTAGCATGAAATATGTTTATTGGTGATTATTTACTTTTCAACATATATGTGTTCAAGTGTATCAGTGTTATGAGATAGTGTGGAAAGTGGTGAGTCATGTGAAAGTCTGTGCTGGCACCCTGATAGACCATATTCACTGAGTAAGTACCTATAAAACTTAATGAAATGACTGCGTTATGTTGTCTTCATTTTTTCCCTCAAGCCATTGCATTTATTTTGAGATATTTTATTAAATTACCCAAATAGCAAAAAGAAACACACTATACATTTTTATTAAGTTTTTTTTATTTAGTTACAAATGGCTGCTCAATGGCATGCATGATGTATTTGTAGCCACCACTTGCAATGGGGGCCACCCTAAGTAATTTGCGTCTTAAGAGACTATAAAAAAATATTTACTTTTGTAATAGGTCACAATATATATATATATAATTATAATTGAAATAATATTTTAACGGTTTGTAAACCGTTAAAATATTATTTCAATTATAATTACAATATTGTTTTTAATTAACGGATATTTTTATTTATTATATATATATATATATATATATATATATATATATTATCCTGACTTAATATCATGATAACTTGATTGAAAGTAATTTTGAGAATCAATTAAAACTATATTAAGTATTATTATTGCTACAGGATATCGATGAATTCCTGAAGACAGTTAAGTGCAAAATTCACACTGAGTTCTAATACTGAGCATAATGGAATAATCAAGAGAGGTGGATTCGATGAACTGGTCTAAGTTGTATCTGTATTAAATATATAAATATTATTTTTTCTTATTTTAAATAGATGCAATCATGGATTAAACTTTTATCACATCATTCATGGCATCCTATATGAAGACCATAACACCAACTATAGTTAGATGCATTCAACCACATTCTTTAAGGGAATGTGAATCGTTAAGTGCTTTATTGGAAGTTGACTTCTTATTTAATAATTACAAAATTTTCACCATCATATAATAAATAATACAATGATAAATAAATGTATTATTTTTTTTGTAATATTTGTTTTATTTTAAAATAAAATGTAAATTTCATTATGGAATATTTTGTATTGTTTTTATGCTTGTACTTTTAAGTATTTCTTGCATTTGCAACCAGGGGTAATATTTTTTAAATTTTCTAGATAAAAGTTGGACTTATTTTAAAATATGAATAAATAATTAATTGGTTTTTACAGGACAACCTTCTCTCATTTCATTAGATCAGGAATTTGAACTAACCAGTGAAGAGGTTATAAGTTAAAAGATTAATCAAATCTTGTAAAGTAATCATATGACTACTATTATAAAAAGGTTTTATTGTCATCTGTTGAAGATTTTCAATCAATTTTAATTTCATTTTTATTTGTAGCAATTAAATTTTTAAAAATGCCAGTTAAATTTTAAAACTGTAATTCTTTACTTTTTTTAATTTTATGCTTAAGTATTTTAGGCTGAACTACAAATATAGGCACAATTATCTGAATTGAAACAACAAAGAACTAAAATCTTTATACCTGCAAGATTTAGTGGTAATATCATTTAATTATTACAATGTTTAGAATGTCATTTTTTTTAAATGTTCACATTGGAGAACATCAATAGTTATTCTCCTTGCCACTATAATCACTCAAAAACAATTGTCAATTTCAAAATACATTTCAATGTCTGCATTATAATTAAAGTTGTCACAGTATCTTTATTTTAGTGGCAAGAATGACTCAGCCAATATTGATACTTTCTTAATATTTTATTAAAAATTTTTTTTCATATTAAATATTATCTCGAATTTATTTACCTCAAGCAAAAAAAAAATTAATTCAGGATAAGAACTATATTTTGAATTATCAAATGTATCATATCAAATACTTAAAAACCATTAGTTATGACTACTAATAAATATTAAATTAATAGTAGTTTTTACACTTCAATACAAATTATTTGTTCTGTATTCCAATAAATGACTATATTATTAATTGAAAAAATGGCATGAAATAATTTATTTACAATGACTGTTTTTGTTTTTTTCCCTGGGAATAAAGAAACCATTTTCAAGGTGGAGTTATATAAAAAAATCAACATGCATAAAATTATTTAAAAAATATTATAGAATTTAAAAGTATTTCACTTTTCAAAATGGAAATTATATATAGTTACAAAATGGCATTATATTTAAATGAATTTAAATGTCTTTTTTCTGAGAATTATTATAAAGATTGTAGTGTTCATAAATATGACATATGAATTAAGTATTTTTCTCCTACTAAATACTTTTTATGGTTTTGGATATCTGTAATTTAAAAAATCAACCTCCTGCAAAATAGTTTCTTTATTACAACAAATTAAAGTAGTTCTTTTGTTGGATAAATTTTGGAAAACCTTAATTTAAATGTTATGGAGATATTTATTGCAAATTAATGAATATTTATCATATTTAAATGCTTATGGCAATAATTTTTTATTACTTGTGAGCCTGATTATTTGAATTTTTACTAGGTATATACAGAAAATGTGTTCCATAATTCATAATTATATTCTAGGTTTTAATATTATAGTTATATTGTATTTTATGATGTGTATGTTTTCTATCCACAAAATTTTATTACCAAGATATTCCTTATTATATTCCAGTTTAAGGGTTGACTGTTATCAATCACTTTATGTTTTACTTTTTTTATTTTAGCAAACATTTCTACTTTTTTTATTTTATAGGTCTCTTAATACATCATTAGAATTTATTTTGAACTTGAGTTTATCTGCTCTAAGAATAAGTGTAATCTGATTTCATTTTAAACTACTATATCATTAAGAGATACTCATTGTGATTGTTTGTTGTTTTAATAAAGTAATTCACTTTCAATGCATGCTTATTAATAGTTCTTTATTATTTTAAAGACTTTATTCTCTGCCTTGCATTTTTGTAATCAAGGCAACCTCCTTAAACAATAGGATGAGATTGTCATAACTAAAACATTGATTGTAATCATCTATATTACAAACCTATTAAAACTTACACAAAAACATCTATATTCCACATTACCTTCATGGCTGACTTGGCCAAATTTCTCCCTTGAAGAAAGCTAATTCCTCAGCTTTTCCTAATACCAAAGAATTTTCAGATCAACCCAACCAACAATTTAATATGTCCAAGTTGTCTGCCTGGAAATTAGCCTCAAGTAACATCATTGCCTCTTCATTCTCAGCAATGCCTTTAAATTTCTTAGGCTATACAATATTTAAGTCATCCAATGCCATGAGGAGAACAATCCAAGATAAACTGCTCTAATCCTCAGACAAAATTACCCCACAAATTCCAAGGTGTATGTGTCTATGTTTGCCAAGTCTTCCTTCATCAACATCATTGTTTTCCCTAAAATATCTTACTTTACCTCCATTATTGACTTCGCCAAAGCATTCATTAGAAAGATTCATAGAATGTGTACCAATCTGATTCAGGGAAGGAAATCTGTGACAATTAGCTTGAAAAACCTCCAAAAACATACTAAATTTAATGGTGGTTCCCTTCATTCCATAGTCAACATTTCAATTCAAACATACCTACAACACCATCTACAGAATTTTCTTACAATATCCTAATGCCCTACCTTTTACCAAGATTTTCCCTACCAACAAACCCCCTCCCTCAAGCTCCTTCTGGTTATCATCTTTCACATTCTATATTGAAATGTTTACAACCATCCCCAATAACCCCTCCTTGCAGAAAATTATATTTTGGGAAGCCTAAAATATTATAAACCCTGATAATTCTCCCAGCCCCACCCTCCTAAAGATTAACAACCATATTTTATTCAAAAAATTTAAATGATGGTTTCTCAATCCCAAATTCTTTGACTTTCTATTAAAAGTCAATCTTAATGCAGTTCCCACAAATCATTTCCTTGCACACAATCAAGATTTCTTGGTCATTGATTCAATTTACCCTATGTGTCTCAGAGAGAATGAAACTTTTATCCACCTTTGTTGTCACTGCCTCTTTCCTACAACCACATAGAGATTTTGCAGCTTCCATTTCAAGAAATAAAAATCCTACTCTTTCAACTCTCATCAACAACATTCTTCATGGTATCTTCTCTGAGATATGCTTAACAACTTTTTCATTCTTTTCTCACTATGATTCACCGAATGTTGGTTTATTTTTAATCCATCTCCAGAAAGCTTACTGGACATATTTGTCAATAAACTCAAAAAAATTTGTCAAATGACCCAAAACCTGACCCCTCCCTATATATTTGAAGCTGTGTGGCTAGCAATCCTTATACCTCCTTAACGTTCCACTACTTTTACACATTGTGGTTTTTGTTACATCCAAAAATAACAAATCTATAATGGGTTTGCTTCTACCCAGGAATCATAGTGGTTTTTCATTCTTTCCCTAAATACTTTTAAAACCTGGTCTATGTCAATGAAGGAAATATCTCATGTGGAACTGGTGTTGCCTAAGTAAAGTCAGTCCTATGAGAAACAAGGACTTTAGAATTTTTCTCCTTGTAAACCACTGAAGTATAGCCCAAGATTCTGCAAAAAATATTTTCTTTTCCTTTTGTAATAGAATGTTCAAACCATGTTTGTTTTTTATCGATTGGCAAATACTGTAATTCTTGTTTTTCATTGTAAAGTACTATAAGCTAAATTTATTGATCTGAACTTCTGATTGTATCATCACTTTACTTGTATTCACTGTTCCATAATAAAATTTACATATTTATACAAAAAAAACCTATTAAACTTTGAGAAATTGGCTTTATTTTCTTAGTAACATAAAGTAGAAATGAAGAAACTCAAACAAATATTTAAGATTACTCAGCACTGTGGTGACTAAATAAATAAAAATCATACTTATTTCATTTTTATCTATCTATCTATCTATCTATCTATCTATCTATCTATCTATCTATCTATCTATCTATCTATCTATCTATCTATCTATCTATCTATCTATCTATCTATCTATCTATCTATCTATCTATCTATCTATCTATCTATCTATCTATCTATCTATCTATCTATCTATCTATCTATCTATCTATCTATCTATCTATCTATCTATCTATCTATTTACCTATCAGCCTACCTACTTATCTATCTATTTTCCTATCTATCTGACTTAATGTTGTTTTTTTATTTGTCTATCCATATGTCTACCTAAACCTATCTATTTACATATATACTTATGTGTTTTGAAACAAATAAATATGTACTTCAAAATAATGCTAAAATTATTAATTATTTCTGGAAATTGTCAATGGATAAACATTATTGAAAAAGTAGAAGAGGATTTATAAATTTAAAAAAAATAATCATATTTTATAATAATTAAATAAGAGATAAGGAATAAGTATTTTAAAAAATGTATATTTTATATTTGTCTGAAGATTTGTTAGGCTGGTATTTTAGTATTGATTATTTGTTGGACTATTTCCATCATCTAATATAAAAAAACTGAATGTCTTTAGAAAAATTTAAAACTTTATTTACATTTTTATGTTATTATTAATTGTTGAATATATTTTAAATGTTTAAATAATAATTATTTTTTTCTAAAGTCATTCCGTTTTTAATATTATATGATGTATATAATTCAGGAATTAATTAATATGTATTTTTAATGATTGGAATTTATTAAACTATTATAAAGCAGTTTTTACCAACAAATTATATAATTTGTTCTGCCAATTACACAGCAATATTTATGAAAAAATAATAAATAGGCAAAGAAAATTATTGTCTAAATACGAATGCAAACATTCAAACTCAAATCTAGTTGCATCTCTATCATCAATAATATACGTTTGTCTTTATTATCAGTAATTATTCACTTTACGGTTTAGTTATTATTTATAAGTAGTGAAATCAACACATAAAAATTGCACAAAATTAATGTTGATTTATTTTACAAAATATATTTTAATCTATCTTTAATCAATATTATATCTTATTGTATATAGATAACCTCATTTTGCATATAATTACTTTTAAAATTATTTCTATATTTTTCAGGACATAACATATTATATGCTGTTTGTTTGATGGAACTGTAATACAACAATAATATTTTTTTAGATAAGTAACATAATAATATTATATTAACATAACAAACAAATATTAAATATATTTAAAAATAAAAAAGTGAAAATTTATCTTGTAAACAAACTTGAAATCTTTTTGAAAACATGTGCATAAAGTATGAATATATTTAAAAACATCAACATATTATTTATTTAGAAAGCAAATATAAAAATAATATATTTTTATAAAATATATTAATAACAGAAGCTGTCAGAAGTTGTGATCAAGCACTGACAACAGTTTTAATGCTAGTATGTCATTCAATGATACAGGATAAAAACATTAACAGGGAATATATATCAACAATTTCTTAAATGAATGTTTTTAACATTATATTTTTTGCCAGATATATTTAATATTCTCTGCTTTGTGAATTAAGATTTTTTATTTGCAAAACTTTATATATATATATATAAAGTCCAGAAAGTAAAGAAAATTAAATCCATCTGGCAGTAAGCAAATAAAAAATCTCAATTCACAAAGCAGAGTATATATATATATATATATATATATATATATATATATATATATATATATATATATATATATATATATATATATATATATATATATATATATATATATAGTCTATTATCATACTATGCATGCTATCATGTTGAATATTGTCAAAATGTAACTTCACTTTTTTATAGGTGTATTATTATCTTTGCACTTTCTCACAAATGTTATTTTACTTCATTTCTACTTTAAATTTTTTATACTGCATTTATTGTCATTAATTGCTATATAAGGATATATCTTTTTGAATTAAATTTCTTATATAATTATTATTATCAATTAAATTTTCATTCTTCACAGAATAAGTTTTTATGCATTTGCATTTAATTTTATTAATTATTTCCTGGTGCTAGATATCTTTTTAATATAATTTTTGTACAAATTTGTTATCTTTTATTATTAGCAATTTATTATAGAAACATATTTGTCCTTATCTCTAATTCAATTTTTTTGTGATGATTTTTTACATATAAAATAGAAAATCATATAACATTAACATATTAAGTAGAAAACAAAATTTTACTACAATTGTCTTAACACCATAGTTAAAACAATTATTGTCAGACAGTTTTAGTAAAAAGAATTTCTGACTAATGTTATATGATTATCTATCTACTTTATTTATCATTACTAGTTTAGTGTTAAGCAGTATCAACATATATGCATATATGTAAAATAAATTACCCATTAAAAATATGCAGAAAGTAAATTTTAAATTCTAACAGGGTAGGTAATAATAAATATTAATTAAGCAGAAATACTTTTAGTTATGTTGTGATCATCATCAACAGATGTCATGTAGACAATAAAAATAAAAGCTGATGTAACATGATTATCCCAGAATTATGTATATGAATATTAGCAAATTGTCTATTCATTATACAATCTTTAAATTGTTTTATAAAAATTGCCTCTAACTTTTTTTTTAAAAAGCTGTTCTTCATTTAATATTCTTGTAAGATCTGAATTAAATGTGTTTTTAAAATTGCAAGATTTTTAATGGTCAAAGAAAAGTGAAGAGTATTGATTTTGAGCCATTTTTGTTTTTTTGAAATTGATCACTTACAGGCTTTTTGGTGTTTCTGCAGCATCACCTGGTGGCTTGTCCAGTAGGTGAGAACAGCACTGATTATTGTAAGTATTTTTTACATGAATGTATTGAAACAGTAAGACTTGCCTTACCAATCTTAGTTTCGCCTTGCCTGCCTGTTTCCTACCCTCATGCCTTATTTAAAACCCTAATTTCATCGTATTGTGTGTGTACTGGGTATATTTACCGAAATACCGCCTAAATTTATATGTATAATGGGGTGCCCGGGGTTTAATAATAATTAAAATTGTTTTTAAACGGTTTTATTTTCAAACCATCGAGTATATATTACGTATATATGCTTGTGCAATAAAGTAGGTCACATATTCTCATCTACACACATACTGCGATAATATTTAAAAAAATATCAAAATATTTTATTTAAAAGTTGTTTTTGAATCGATTTATTTGGGATGTTATTTCGTTATAATTATTTGTCTTTAAGAAATAATATCACTGAGAAATATTTCTGGAAATTAAATTCAGAAATAGTGTTTGA
>JAQFVV010015130.1:0-20071 GCA_028023455.1 Epiperipatus broadwayi | reverse complement strand
ATATGGCCCTTAATCCCAGGAGGTTGTAAAGTCACCAAATCAAGGCAGCGGTTGGTGGCCGAAGGCGGAGGGTGCTAAGAATATCCTGGGAGGCGGACCCAGGCTGCCATTTGATGACGACTTTTTATTTAGGTAGCATTATAACCGCAGATCACTTTCAAGTGAAGGAAGATTGCAAGAATCTGGAAGAACTACTCTCTTATATTAAATGGGACATTATTGGACTCCTTGTAGAAGTTAGAAGAAAGAAGGTAAAGAGACAATTGATTTAAAAAGTGGACATATGCTCTATTATAAAGGCACAACTGATATTGGAAACAAGAAGGTGGAGTAGGATTCATTATAAATAAAAAGTGGAAGAACAATATTGTGGAGATTGATGGTGTATCAGACAGAGTGGCAAGATTAGTTATACAACTTAATAGCAGATATCAAATGCAGATAATTCAGGTTTATGCCCCAACAAGTTCTCACAGTGATGAAGTAGTAGAAGATTTTTATATGGATGTACAAAAGGCTTTTGATCAGAGTAAACAACATTTTAAAATTGTCATGGGAGATTTTAATGCTAGAATTGGTAAACAAATGAAAGATGAAAGTGTTGTAGGTAATTTTGGTTATGGTAATAGAAATGAGAGAGGACATAGACTTGTGGAGTTTGCAGAGAAGGAAAAACTTTATATTATGAATTCTTTTTTGAGAAAAATGTTAGAAGGAAATGGACATGGAAGCATCCAAATGAAGGTACAGCAGAATTGGATTATATTTTGACTAACAGGAAATACATATTTCAAGATTGTAATGTTCTTAATAAATTTAACACAGGAAGTGATCATCGATTAGTAAGGGGTAAGATACATGTTAATGTAAAACTAGAGAGACAAAAATTATTAAGAAAAACTATATTTACAGTTGATATTCCTAATCTTCAGAAACATTCTAATGAATTTAAATTAGAACTTACAAATCGGTTTCAAGTATTAGTAGATTTTGAACATGATTCAGATTTGAATGAAATTAATATGAAAATAACTGATACACTTTTAAAAACTGCAACAAAGATAGCTGGTAGAAAAAAGCAGCAATTGACTAATAAAATTTCTACTGAGACTAGAGAACTTATGAAGAAAAAGAAGGAATATGAAGATATGCAAGAATGATGCATTAAAAGAATTGAATATCTCGAATTTTGTAAAATGGTGCGGAAAAGAGTTGAAAATGATATAAGAAAGTATAACTGTGAACTAGCAAGAAAAGCTGTAGAAGAAAATAAAAGTCTTAAGAATGTAAAACAACATTTTGGTATTGGTAGGAAATTTATATCTGCAATAAGGAAAAAGATGGAATTATTACTAAAAAGAGGGACGACATTATGAAATTGGTAGAAGATTTTCATCAAGAATTATATAGTAATAAAGAACAAGTACCTCCTATATCTATTACATCCTTCCGAATTGCCCAGAATTTTAAATGAAGAAGTGAGAAATGCAATTAAATGTATGAAGAAAGGAAAGGTTCCAGGTAATGATGGAATTATAATTGATATATTAAAAGAAGCAGGTGAAGAAATAGAAAAAATATTAGCAAAGTTATATACCAAATGTCTAAATGATAAAGATGAAACCGGATGATTGGAAGAATGCAGTAATAATATTAATATTTAAAAAAGGTGATAAAGAAGATATTAGAAATTACAGACCTATCAGCCTTTTATCGTCTTATATGAAATTTTTACCAAGATAATTACAACTCGTCTACAGAGAACCTTGGATTTTCACCAACCAAGAGAACAAGCTGGATTTAAAAGTGGTTTTAGTACAGTGAGATCATATTCAAGTATTGAGAGAAGTTATATGAATGGACAAATGAAGATGAGCTACACATTATGTGTTGGATTTGTAGATTAGTGAAAAGGCATTTGATTCTATAAACATTTCTTCAGTGATTAAAGCATTGGATCATCAAGGTATAGATCCAGGATATTGTCATATTTTAAAGAATATTTATAAAAATGCAACAGCAACAATTAGATTACATAATGATACCGAAAAAGTCAACATTGAGAAAGGTGTAAGACAAGGTGACTCCATATCTCCAAAACTTTTTACAGCAATGCTGCAAGAAGTATTTTGAGGATTAAAATGGGAACTAAAGGAGTGAAAGTAAATGGAGATTATTTAAGTCATTTAGATTTCGCAGATGATGTAGCCTGTTTTTGCAAATAATGCTTCCGAGCTGCAGGAAATGTTGCAGGAGTTATCAGATGAAAGTAGGAAAGTAGGACTAAAGATAAATGTTAAAAAGACTAAAGTAATGTTTAATCGATTTGCTCAAAATATGAAAATAAAGATTGATTATGATGAATTAGAAGAAGCTAGAGTTACAAAATACATTGATCAGATTATTAATACAGATGGAAACATAATAGAGGAAATTAATCATAGAATTAAACTTGGTTGGAGTGCTTTTGTAGAAATAACTTGATATTAAAAGGAAATATGCCTATCTGCTTGAAAAGAAAGGTTTTTAACAAATGTGTTTTACCAGTTCTTACTTATGGATCTGAGACTTGGACACTTAATAGAAGAATCAATACAGAGACTTCAGACCACTCAAAGAAGTATGGAGAGATGTAGTTGGGAGTATCAAGTAGAGATCAAAAACTAAATGTAGGGTAAGAGAACAAACAGGTGTTACTGACCTCATTGAAAAAATTAAAAGATTAAAGTGGAGCTGGGCTGAATATATTGCTAGAAGAGATGATAATAGATGGACAATTGAAATTTTAAACTGGATTCCAAGAGATTGTAAAAGACCCAGAAGGAGACCACATGTAAGATGGATGGATGAAATAAGAAAATGTGTAGGGGTGATGTGGAGAAGAGAAGCTAAAGATCGGAGAAGATGGATTAAACTTGGAGAGAGCTTCATCCTGCAGTGGATTGATAATGGTTGATGATGATGATATATATATATGTGTGTGTGTGTATGTATGGGGGTGATGATCTAGACCAACTGATGAGTGTTGGTTCAGCATTAAATACATAGATCATATATCTTTTTCATATGTGTGTGGTCATAAGGGAGATTGAAAGTCTGAGTTCAAATCTCCAATAATAAGAATATTAATAATAATAATAACAATAATTATAATAATAATAATGATGATGATAATGATAATAATAAATTGTTTATTTATTATTAATCACACAATAAAATATATAGAAAGAGAAATACTCCAAACAAGATAAACTTGTGCTAGGAGTCTTTCTTAAATTATTAATTACAAATCAAACCAAAAACAACGACAACAAATAATAATAATAATAAAATATATTACTATACATTACTATACTATAAATACTAAAACAAATAAACCAAAACAAATAATATAAGAATAACTACAACCAAAGAAATATTCATAAATATTAAATAAAATATATACATATTAATCAATATATTACACGAGACAATAACCAAAATTTTAATATATTTTTTTAAAAATATAAAAAGATAAATTATCAACATCTATTGAGCAGTCAGTAACAGAAGAATTAAAGAGCCCGAGTCCATTGTAACTAAATTGCCTATGACCGATTTCTAAAGAAAAATCTGGAACCGCCAGCTAAAATTTATTAGCCAAGTGGGTACTTATAATTGATACTTTACGACACAATAAAAAACGACGACAAAATATATCAATGACAATTCTAAACTTATATAGTTTAGAAACAGATAACCTACCAGAATTGATATGTTTACCAAAAATAGTATGCATTGTATAATTTTGCAAAGTATATAATTGAGATAGTGAGTAATCAATAGAGCCACCCCAAACGGAAATAGTATAACATGATATGCTCTAGTAACAAGCAAAATATATAGTCATTAAAGTAGATCTAGGTATGAATTTCACCAGATAATAAAATAAATAATTAATTTTATGTAATTGAGAACATAAGTAAACAATATGCTTAGACCAAGATAACCTTGAATCAATATATATGCCTAAATAACGATAATTGTCAACAAAACTAATGTTACAACATGTACAAATACTTTTTTGAATGAACATTATATTGACCATAAATCCTAATAATAATTGAAATGGGCAGTATTTAAAAGAGAATAGAATACCTCTGGTTTTATTACAATTAACAGTTAAACAATTTATCATAAGCCGTTTTTTACTTATTGATTCTAAATCTTTATTAATCAATTACTCCAGATGAAACAGAATCACAAGACAAAGCAATATCATCAGCAAATCCATACCCTTAAAAATTCAAAGACAAATTAATGATGTCATATATATATATATATTTTAAAAATAGTATAGCTCCGTAAGTATTAGAACCTTATAGAACACCATGATTAACTAATCCAAAATCACCAATAACAATATGTATTTTAGTAGCCTGTCTCCTATTCTTTATGTAACTTTAACAACCAAGAAGCAAAATGACCTCTAAAACCATATGAACACAAACAATGTAACAAAACGGCATGATTAACAGAGCTGATGCCTTGAACAAATCCAAAACAAACAGCTAATGTCTTGAGACCTTTATCCAATGATAATGTTATATTATGTACATGATTACAAATAGCATCTAAAGTACTTTTTCCAGCAACAAAGCCAAACTGATGCACAGAAATCATTTTATGAACATTCAAAATGATATAATCTTATCCTTAACTGTCATCTCAAATAATTTAGCAACAATAGATGTTATAGAAATAGGTCAATAATTGCTAATAATCAATGGGTCACCTTTTTTAAAATGGTAATAACCTCTACTTTCAAACATTCAGGAAATACACCAGAAGATAAAGATAGGTTGAACAAGTAAACTAAAACAGTTATAAAAGTTAATTTATTATCTTTCATAATTTGAGATGTTAATTTATCTTAATTCAGAAGAGCTTAACATTTTTAAAATCATAAATTAGATGTGATAAATGAACATCAGAAACATCTGAACAAAAGAAAGTATCAGAAACAAGTGTAGAAGTCATATCATTAATAGATGGCTCTATGTGTGTCTATATCCAAAGAGATTATTAAAAAAATCAGCCACATATTTTTCATTACCTCTAACATGGTATCATTATCCTTAACATAAGTAATTTGATTAGAAGATTTTTTAACTAAAGAGTTCATTGCTTTCCATTTCAAAGAAAAAATGAATTTTATTACAAAGAAATTCCCCATAATAATTTGATTTTGCTAATTCAATATCACATTTAATTTCTTTTATTAATCTGCTTTTTATGACAATTGAACTGGCAGAACGCTTTAACCTATTTCTAAAATTAATTTTTTCAATCAACTGATCTAAAAATCCACAAAGAACGCTTTCGTTTTATTATTTAATTTAATACGAAAAGTAGCCTTACCAATAAAAAAACAACAAATATTCTGGAATTTTAAAAAAGCTTTATCAACATTATCCAAATCAAAAATATAATCCCAGTTTCGAATAGATAACAAACCATTTAATTTATCATAATAATTTATCAACATACCTGTAACTAGTCAAATTATTACGAATCATAGATAATTTAAAAAAAATTTCAAAATGATCAGTAATACTTATTTCCCAGATACACCAGATTCAAAATTATATCCTGATCAATTGTAATAAAAATACATGGATCAAGCTGGAGATTTACAAGTGAAAGTTATGCGTGCAGATGAAAAAAATACCTGATCAAAACCACAACTATATAACAAATACAAACACCCACAAGTAGAATTATGTTCCCTACTCAATAAATCAATATTTATATTACCAATCATTACAACAGAAGATGAACACAAATTAGATAAATTATCAAGTTCACAAATAAAAGTTATAATAGAACTAGTACAGATCTATATATTGCAATTAATGAAAGAACTCCATTTGGAAAATTAAACGTTACTAATATTGATTCAGCAGTAGTAAAATGACCAGAACCTCATAAATATAATTTAATCACTTTTTTATACAAATCATTATACTTCCTGAGCGTGAATAAGAATGTGGCGCAAGTAAACTCTTATAACCGTCCAAAACATATAAATATTATTTCTCATAAGAAATCCATGTTTCAGGCAGAATAATAATATCATAATTTATTTTAAGTCCATTTAAAATACATTTAATTCATCAAAATGAGCTCGTATACTACGAATATTTATATGAAATTTATCTTTATAATCAGGGATGATATTAGACCATATATGTAAAAACAATCTAGCTATATTTCGAGAGTTAAAATGATCAATAACAGGTCCCAGTTTATTCAACTTAGCTTTTATACGAAATACCTGTTCCAAATCACCACTAGAAAAATGTTCAACATTAAGCTTATTCGCTACTTTAGAAATAACTTACAACAAATCTTCATTTTGATAAGGAATGCCCTGCAACTCAATTTCAAAAGACATTTGAAATCTTTTCAATATCTCCACTTTATCCTTTAACAAAGATATATCTTTGTTATATGCATCACAAGCAGAAGACAAACGAGAAATATCCTAATTATTGTTATCGACCCTTGAATGCAAAATATCAAAATCAGTTGCATTTTAGAAACAGTTTGTGTCAACTTTGATAATGCATTATGAATAACTGGTAACAATGCAATTTTTCCATAGTCTGTTGCAAAACCGAACTATCCGATGTCAGAGCAGAATTTAATTCTGCATTAGTAGTGATAAAATAATGTCTACAAAAAGAATATCGCCAAGCTTGCCTTTTACCTATTGACATATGTCTATGTATTTTTAGATAATGTTGAACATGTATAATGCATACTATAATTACAACTATGACAAGAAATATAATTGCGATGTTTAGGCAATAAATTATCACAAATACTACACATATCCATGTTAAATATATCAAGTCACTTTAGAAAATAAAAAATAGGCAACAATCATATCACATCAGTAGCAGTAGCAGTATAGTAGTAGTAGTAGTAGCAGTAATAATAATAATAATAATAATAATAATAATAATAATAATAATAATAATAATAATAATAATAATAATAATAATAATAATAATAATAATAATAATAATAATAATAATAATAATAATAATAATAATAATAATAATAATAATAATAATAATAATAATAATAATAATAATAATAATAATAATAATAATAATAATAATAATAATATGACAATTCTAGATACTCACAGCTAGATGACACAAGCACCACATCAGATGAGGATTTAGAACTAAATTATCAAGATGCCCAAGATAAACCACAAATAGCTACCCAAATAACTAACACACAACCACAAACAATACTTAAACATAATGAAATTAAAAATTGCAGCAATTAATGTAAGAGGCCTGAACTCAACTACAAAAATTCATAAACTTAAACAATGGATCAGAAATACACAACCACACATACTTGGATTACTGGAAACAAAAATCTACACTGGATCAAAAACAGAACCAGCTAAATATCTAAGTAAAGAAGGATTTTGTGCCTGCTCAAGAGATTCATCAAGATCGGAAGAGCGTCACGTCTGAACTCCCCCAAAAATGTTTTTTCACTACATTTAAAATAATATATATTGATTCTAATATGCTTATTACAACTTTTCAACATAAAATTATAATTATTAATATAATATTTATCTACATGCCAATACAACACAACAGAATCAATACCATACTAGCAAACATCAATTCCATGCTAGCAAACACAGCAAATCCAACAATATTAATAGGTGATTTTAACACAACATACAAAGAATTCACAGAATGATGGATTCATAAAATATCCATACCACTCATGAATGCACAAGGATTCCTACCAGAAAATGCAATTTCCTTTCACAATGGCCGATTCTCTTCACTAATTGATTTATGTTTCTACTCACCAATGCTTCACCATCTAGTAACAATAAAACTTACGCCATCAGCTTTCTCAGATCACTCAGCACAGACAATAACAATTAACTTCAATGATATCCAACCATCAACCCTTCCATTCACAAGAACAATTAGAGTTCTATTACCAGTAAACACACCTGAATTTATTTTTTCTGAAACCTACATCATGATAAACAAGCTTAAAAATATAAAACTCAATCCTATACAACAATATATAGCGTTTATAAACATTATTTCATTTAATATCAATCATATAGTAATGAAGCAACCACCACCATCAAAAGTACTGGCACTAGCAGATGAAATTCACAAACGATTAACCATGATTGACCCTTCAAAGCAAACACAAAAATACATATTCAAACTTACACATGCATACAATAATGCATGTGACACCCTTAAAAGCTACCTCAAAATTAAAAAAAGCAAACTATGTCTTACAAAACCACACACTTGGACAAGGGAATACATTAGATGGGCACTTGGAAGGCCACAAACTATCAAGGTACCAATGGCAATACACACAAATCAAGGAACATTTGCAGGTCACAATATGATTTTGCCCATATACCAATATTTCAAGCAAAAACTTCAAACAAGACAACTTCAAACATTTAAACCAGATTTATTTGGCCCAACAGAAACAAAAGCACCTTTTACCACAAATGTCTTTATAGAAAAAATAGACAGTATCCCAAATGCATGCCACCCAGGTAGCCCCGGAATTCCAGCTTTTGTCTTAAAACACATGAGTCAATTCACTGCAAAATATTTATGCAATTTAGCAAACTATTTAACACAAAAAATACAGTACATGGAAGGAGTGTACCCAATTGCAATTGTTCCTTTCAACAAAACAAAACACATTACTCCCTCACTAGCTAATATACGACCTATATCCATGGGGCCATTACCGATTAAAATCATAGAAAAAATCATAAAGCAAGAAATTGAGCCACACATAACAATGCTTATTTAAAAATACCAATTTGCAAAAAATTCATCAACAATACAAGCAGCTCTATTCTTTAAAACAATCCTAGCATCAATAAGAAAACAAAAAAAAATATGGCCCCATAGCTGTACAATTAGATATTGAGGCAGCATTTGATTCAATAGATATACCTATACTTCTAGAAATGCTCAATAACACTGATATACCCAAAACTCATCTATATCTAATAGCAAACTTACTTCTAAATCGTGAAATCCATATAACCATCAATGGAAGAAACTCCCCATCATTTACTCCTACACAATCAATATCTCAAGGATCACCTCTCAGCTCATTACTATTCATACTATACATTAACCCTCTCATTCAAAAAATAGAACAATCTTTTACTGGAATACAGATACCAGGCACTACAGAACATATACCATGCTTAGCATATATGGATGATGTTACTGTTTTCCTATCATCAAAAAAACAACTTGCCCAGCTACAAAATATCCTTGAAGACTATACTAAGCAATATAAATTGAAATTCAATCCCACAAAAACATCAGCATGGTCACTATTTACAGGAAAGCTGTGCACAAACACATACCAATCAAAACCAACTTCTTTTCTTGGTTTTCCTTTCCATATGGGACTTACAGGAATGAGATGCCACATACAAAATAAACTAAAGGAGGAGGCCAAACAAATAGTAAACTCATTATCAAAAACATATTTATCCATATATTCCAAAGTACAGCTGATAAACCAGCTCATCATAACAAAAATAGTTTATTATTTACCGATTATATCTTTCTCAAAAGTTTTTAAATCAAAAATAAAAACCATCTGCAATCAACTACTATGGTCCAAAAAACAGTAGCAATTTCAACAAGAAGGCTCAATCAACCATCTCATTAAAAATGGACTAGGTTTACACAATATTAACATATTTCACATCCAAAAACAAAGGAATCTCATAATTACCACTTTACAGCAATTCACAAAACTAAAACACCTTGTGCAAATCATCCCAACTGATCGTCCACCTCCAAATCAATCATACATATCAACAATTATTTATGAATTTAAAACTACGGCAAACATACCTGAACAATATACACACAAATATTCATATTGGAATATCTATGATCTCACAAATGAAATAAATAACAATAATGATGTAGGACCAATGTTAGGGATAAACAACAAAAGATTACTAAAAGAATTTAAAAAATGGGCTCTGGAACCAAAATTTTTGACTTTATTTTGAAATTAAATCTTGTTGCCATGCCCACAACCTATTTTCTGCATCACAAGAGAATGTACTTCAAAATAGATCCTTTTTGCAGACTGTGCCATCGATCGGAAGAAACCCTACAACACATGCTATACCAATGTACAGCACTCGAACACATAAGAAAAATAATTTTTGACACCTACAGAAAACCTAACACATCAATTGAAAATATAATTGCTGCATACAAAACAAAATCAATACCAAACATTAGAGCAGCTACTTTTATTCTATATGCTTTTTGGTGTACAAGGTGCACTTTTATAATAGGAAATAACACCAGGCGGCATCCAGCTACCTTTGCAACAAATTAACACAAATAAGGAATCGAGAGAAAATCATAACAAACCCCCACTTATATGCTGCAACATGGTCACTACTAAAAGAACAATCAATGCTATAACACAACACTAAGTATCTGACAAAAAATACTAGAGAAAAACTTTTTCAATAGCTTCTCAGATTTTTAATTATATGCATACAAGCTATAAACAGCAAAAAGATCAAAAAAGCAACTTATACATCAACTATTATGATTTTTAGGACTCATTCAAGTCACAAAAGTTCAAACAACTCAAGAAGCCATAAATTGAACTATATCATTCAAATATTCATTTTTTATGTAACAGAATAAATCAATGTATATACCAAAATTATGTAAACCATTTTTAATGTAACCTTTTATAGAATCAATAAAATGCCTTTTTGAAAGCTAATAATAATAATAATAATAATAATAATAATAATAATAATAATAATAATAATAATAATAATAATAATAATAATAATAATAATAATAATAATAATAATAATAATAATAATAATAATAATAATAATAATAATAATAATAATAATAATAATAATAATAATAATAATAATAATAATAATAATAATAATAATAATAATAATAATAATAATAATAATAATAATAATAATAATAATAATAATAATAATAATAATAATAATAATAATAATAATAATAATAATAATAATAATAATAATAATAATAATAATAATAATAATAATAATAATAATAATAATAATAATAATAATAAAAAAAACTGCAAAAACAGAAAGTGTACATACCAAATGAAGACATATTTGGAGACCCTGAAACAGACACACCAATAACAACAACTGACATTGCATTTCAACTTGCAACAATAACAAACACATGTCACCCAGGATCACAAGGAATCTCCAAATTTGTGTTCAAACATCTTAGTCACTTCACATCAAATATCTGTGCGATCTAGCCAATTACATATCCCAAAAAATTTACAACATACAAAGTCTATACCCAATTGCAATGTTTCCATTTAACAAAAAACCAACAGCAATATCATCTTTATCTAATCTACGACCAATTTCAATGGGACCTTTAGGAATAAAAATTCTTGAAAGAGTGATAAAGGAAAAAATAGAACAACACATACTCCCTGTGTTATCATCAGCACAATATGCCAAAAAGGATCATCCATTGGCCAGGGTGCCTTAATGTACAAAACAATTATCGAAGTAGTAAAAAAAGAAAGAAAATATGCACCAATTATAGTTCAACTAGACATTGAGGCAGCTTTTGACACAGTGCCTATAGCCAAATTATTAGACGTGCTGAAAAAAACAACAACACCTCCATCCCTACTATATATAATAGCCAATCTGCTACTCAGCCGTGAAATTCACATCACATTGAATGGAAAAAAATCACCAGCCTTCAGACCGAGTCAATCCATCCCACAAGGATCCCCCCTAAGTGCCTTGCTCTTTATAATATATATAAATCCTCTATTAATAGAGATACAGAAAAAAATAAAAGGCATTCAAATTCCAAACACTGCTTTAAATATATCATGCATAGCCTATATGGACGATGTAACTGTTTTCCTCCCTCTAAAAAGAACCTCCCTATATTACAAGAGATAATCAAGAATTATACCTCAAATTTTAATTTAAAAATTAACACAAATAAAACTGCTGCATGGTCAATATACACAGCAAGCACTGTACAGAGATGTTTAATGGTAAACCATCTGCTTTCCTTGGTTTCCCATTCTACCTTGGAACCAATGGAATGAGGCAAAAAATTCAAAATAAATTAAAAAAAGATGCTGAAAAAATCACAGCCTCACTTGAAAAGTCATACCTGTCAATATATGCAAAGGTAGCACTATTTAATCAACTTATAATTACAAAAATTACATACTATACACCTATAATCAAATTTGAAAAAACATTCATATCTAAAATCTCATCAATCTGTAACAAACTAATATGGAAGAGAAAGACAGTGGCAATATCTTTAAAAAATCTGAGCAGACCACCACATAGCAATGGACTTGGACTCCATACAATCAATGTTTTTTACACACAGAAATCAGTAAATCTAATAACAGCAACCATAAAAAGATTTCCAGACCTGGAGTGTGTAATCAGTATAATACCCACAGACAGACCACCCCCTTCATATGGATATCTATCCACACTGATTGAAGAACTCAAGCCAATATACAACAAAATATCACTCAATAATGACAACAAGTATACATACTGGGACATTTACAATATACTACATCCAAACCAGACACCCAATCTACATCCATCAGTTCTTGGACTAGACAACAGGCAACTACTGCAACAATTCAGAAAATGGTCGTTAGAACCAAAATTATTCGATTTTCTACTTAAGCTTAATCTCAATGCTCTACCCACAACCCATTTCCTTAGATTTCGTAGATTTTATACAAATATAGACCCCATGTGCAGGCTATGTCATAGAGAAGAAGAGACACAAGATCATTTTCTTCATTCCTGCAGTGCCCTAGAAACAATACGTCGCACAATGTTTACCACATACAGAAAGGCTATCATTTCAATTGATGAAATAATAAATATGTTTAAAAAAGGCAACAACCCTGCTATTCGTACAGCAACATACAGCCTTTATGCTTACTGGTGCACCAGATGCACTTTTGCACTTGCCAATAACCCTCGATGCCACCCAGCAACATATTCAATAAAACTAGAACTGTTAAGAAAAAGAGACAGCATCCTAGCTCAACCAGATATATTTGCAGCCACATGGTCACACTTGAAACAAAGATCCAGTCTATGAAATATAAAGACCAATAAGATAGATTATGACATTTTCAACATCAGCATTTTTTCCAACTTTAAAAAAAAAAAAAAAAAATGCAAGCATAAACTGAACTAAATAGAAGACCAAATTTAAAAACAAGAAGAAAATAAAAGTATGCAGAAAAGATAAAGACTTATATACTGAAAGTTGTAATTTTGTTTTTCATTTGTAAAAATCAATATATGACTCAGTAACTTTTTAGACTCAATAAAGTTTTGCTTTGAAACATAATAATAATAATAATAATAATAATAATAATAATAATAATAATAATAACAATAATATCAATAATAAAAAAAAAAATTCAAAGGGAGAAAATATATTATGATTCAATTTACAAATCTGCAAGGTTATCAACATTTTTGCACATTCAGTTTTCAAAAGGAAATTGATGAAATGAAGTAAGTGAAATGTAAAGATTCCGCATCAAAACAATTGATGTGATTTTTTTAATTAAAACTTTAGGTGTTATTTGTAAAATTACAAAGAAAGAGAATGATAAAAAAATTGATTTACAGAATTGCATACCAAAAATCCCACCATTACATCTTTGAAAAGCATGAAATTTCCCATCTTGATGCAACAAAATTAGACCTAATGTAATTATTTGCATTATTAACACATATCAAATTGCTTTAATTTATAGACTCAGTCACTATGCTTTTTTAGTTAACAATTAAAAAATTTGAGCCTAATAGATACTTATTCTGTATATGATTTTCTGATGTATTGGAGAAATCTTTTTTTTTTTTGATGAGACTAATAATGGATTCTTTAGAGGAAGGTAAACAATCTGCTTTTGAAAACATATGAGTAAGCAAAAAAAAATCTTATGACATTGTTTGTCTTAAGCTTTATAGCCAAAGGATAAAAGTGCCTCCAAGTGAAATAAAAGTAAAATCTCTAAAATATATGGAATCTGCACTGTTGTTTAACTTATCTATCTATCTATCTATCTGTCTATCTGTCTATCTGTCTGTCTGTCTGTCTGTCTGTCTGTCTATCTATTTATCTATCTGTCTGTCCGTCCGTCCATCCATCCATCCATCCATCCATCCATCCATCCATCCATCCATCCATCCATCCATCCATCCATCCATCCATCCATCCATCCATCCATCCATCCATCCATCCATCCATCCATCCATCCATCCATCCATCCATCCATCCATCAATCCATCAATCAATCAATCAATCTATCAATCAATCAATCTATCTATCTCTATCTATCTATCTATCTATCTATCTATCTATCTATCTATCTATCTATCTATCTATCTATCTATACCTATCTATCTATCTAGTTTTAAACTTCATCAATTAGTATGCAATAAATTTTGCATATATTTTGATATCTTTAACAAATGTGTAATTATTATTTCTTCTGTTTAGGTTTTTCATTCAGTCTAATAATTTTTCACTGCCAAAAAGGCATTATAATCATAGCTATTTTGCTTTACCTCTGTATTAAGCTACATACATATTGAAGTAAACGATTATAATTATGGCACACAACATCAAAAAATTTATTAAGCTAAAAATGAAAAACCAAAAATAGAGAAGAGAGAATAATCACAATACACTTTGTAAAGGCAATATCAAAAATATAATACAAAATTTTTATATGTATATATGTGCATGCAATTTTGCAAAGAAAACAAACTAGCTCATCTGATGAAAGAAAGTTTTGCTGAAATATAATGCATGAAACAGATGATGATCTGGTATTTTATATGAAGGATAGGTTACAATATGATAATGATTCAATAGATCTGAGAACTGATTAGGAAATATATCTTGAGTTTACGTGGGATTTTGATGTCATCTACAAAATTATTAATAAAGTTGTTTATAGTGAATTATTATGGTTTTCATTATATTTCAATTAACTGGTATATTCTTGGTATTTCTGTTTGAATGTCTAAACGGGTGACAATAATCATATTATCAGAGGCAATTGGTTTTCCATTAAATGTTTCTTACAATTAATTATACTTCTTTAATATTAAAAGTTCACTGCCTAAAGCCATTGATTTTATTTAGAATAGCTAGAATGAATTTTTATATCATCAGTATACTTAATTATTTATAAGTGAAAAAAGGTTCATAAGTAACTTTGTGGTATATAACTGTTAAAGGATTATTTTGAAATTTTGTAACAGCTTTAGAAGATAAATTCTTGGTTTTATTTTTTAAATTAATCTTTTGAAAATATATTTAATTAGTTAATATATATATTTAAATCCATATAATCACAACAAACATAATTTAGAAAAAAAGAAAAAAATGGGAAAGTCTGCTTTTTGAAAATATTGATTTTTTAAAATATTGAATTAATGTATTTATAAGTATATATATATAATGAAAGTATTTAATTGTTTTCTATTTGAGTTTTATGTAAAATAAATTATTATACGATATAAATAACAAACCATATTTCAAAACAACTTGATGCAACACAAATTTAATAATAATTGCTTTAAACTCTAAAATATTAATAACTACAAATCATATTAGGATATAATTATTTTTTACATAATTGAAAGAAGTAAAAAAGTCAAATTTTTATTGGTTGAAATGAATAATTTTAAAAATTAGACTCATTTATATATAATTCTATATAACATTCAACTATGTGTATTGTTCAAATTAAACTTAATGTATTTAGAAGATTCTTGAACTTTGATTTACAAGGTCTTTACAGCTAGTCCACTCATTTTTTATAACTGACACACATGATCATATATATGTGAAAAAGACAATAATTTCTAATATACTGTAGATATATATATAGTATTCACTTATTTAAAAAATTTTTTTTATTTTATACATATACAGAGATTTATATGTATAGATTTATTATTATGAATAAAAGGTGTCTTTGTGATTAATTGTAGAATATTTTTTTTTTATTAAACACATGTGTTAAATTTATTTAACTTTCATTTTATTGAAATAGTATAAATCAGAAAAGTAGGAAATAAGTAATTAAGATTTCTACGATAAGGAGATAAAAAAATGTACACTTGGGGTGACACAATGACACATTCACAAACACAAAGATGCTTGGTCTACTTATTCATGATGAAGCTATGGATTCCAGAAGGTTTGTTGTTATCTGTATCTAAGATTATTTTTACAAAAGAGGTGTTTTGATGGAATAAATCGTAGTGCTGTATCACCTAAGTTTTATTGATTAAATTGACAATCAACCTTCAGAAATTGATTTTTTAAGATAGGGATTTTCCCCTAGATGTTTTTTTTTCTTTTGATTGAACTCACAATAAATGATTGAAACAATTTGGAAATCTAAGTCAGCTTCAATTTTTTTTAAAAAAATTACTAGTTAGTCTTAAATTTCTTTTAGAGAGAAGATGAGTTGTGGTCATTAATTTTTTAGAGTGAGAGTCACCCAAATCATTATTATTATTTTGAGACTCAACTCAGTTTGTCCTTCCTTATGTTATTATTTTCAAGCAGAAATGTAAGTCTTGGATTTTTTTTTAAAAAATATGAACTTTATTTCTAAAACTTTTTGAAAGTTAAAAATATGAAATGAATGTGCTATATAAAGCAATTTCAGCAATATTAAAGAAGATGAGAGAAATGGAACAAGATTGAATTTATTAAAAGTTAGTAATAATTATAAAATGATATTAAGATATTTGTTATGCATAATACCATGCCCTCTGCATTGCTAAACCATTTTTTCTGCTTCCGTTAATACAGAATGAGTCAAAATCCATGATCTATCTATGAAGTCATGTATCCAGTAATAACCAACAAATGATAGATTTTGAAGCCAACCACACAAGCTATATGAATGCTTGTTTCTAGTTCCTGCTATTAAAAGCTCATTACCTGAATGAATGGAGAAGAGGAACAGGAGGAAAAGAAATCATAACACATGAGAACCAAGTTTAAGCCATAAATCAAATTTTTGTTGATTTACCTCAATCATCTAAAGTGTCGCAGCAATTATTTTTAAAGGAGAGAGAAAGCAAATCCCACCCAAATACTGATCACAAATTACTTATAATAATTTTTTTAATGAAGAAGGAAGCCAATCAACAAGGAATAATAATGGAATGAAACAAGCAAGTCAATTGATTAGTATTATCTTAAAAGTATCTGCAATAACTTTTTTGTTGTTGGTGAGCAAAGAAAAGCAGTCTGAAAATTAAATTGTGACATTAATAAGAAGTAAAAAATAAAGTAGAGTGGTACATGTGGAACTTCTTCTTAACTTGATTTTATTCTTTACTTTATTAAAAGTAAACCTTATATTCTACGCTCACTTTGTCAGTTTCTCTTTTTGACAGAAACATTAAAGGCTTTTGTTTATCTATAGTTATTTGCATGTTTATCTCAAACATATTTAAGCTTATCGTTTGAATCTTTAAGCTTAGAACACCTTTTCATTATTATTTTATTATGCCTTTTATTATATATGTGCAGTCTTGAAATGTTTTTTTGTTCTTCATTGTTCTTCAGTTGTTAATGATAATGAGCAGCCTATAGACCCTATGCATTCCTAATGCTTTTCTTATGCATTTTATCTTTGTTGTCATGTCTAAAATAATATATTTACTACATGTATTTCTATTCTTCGCTATAAGGTTGCAAAAGAAAAGAGATGTTTTTATATATGTAATTTTATGGTATACGTTTTGAAACATATATAACTAATATAACATTCAATTGACTGTGAATGTGTAACTTGCTTATCCAAACAATGACCAAAGAATAGGTTATATATGATTATAATATAATATGTAAATTGAAAAGAAGGGCACACACTTAGGTCGGAACACTAAGAAAGTAAGGCTTCATCTCCAAAACACTTTCCAAAGATATTCTAAGAAGCTGGATTTTAAAGAAACGTAGCCATATCGAGAATATCCCATTCTTTTATCTATTGATCTATTTGCTTCCTTATTTTTAGGGATCACAATTTATGAATTACTTGACTATAAGTATTACTTTTATCATTATACTTCGAGTATAACCTTTTACTAAATTTTTTTTGCAGTAAATTCTTTTTAAATATTAAGCAAAACGTGCTTTATCTGCACTACCAATGACTTGTACAATAGAAAGTAATATCTAATTTTTTATCTTAATTTGTTTAATTTATTATTAATAATATTGTATTTATATCAAGACTAATATTTTAAAAAAATACATTTAATCTAAAAATAATTGATCTTAGTTAGCATAATAATATTCATTCTTGTATATTTATCAATCACTTGTTTTTTTTCGTTAATTAAAATAATATGAACAACCAGAACATGTTGATATTTAAGTATTTATGATCATTATGCTTAATATATCAACCAAATTTTGACAAATCATGGTTTCGCAAGGTAAGTCAAATGGTGCTGTAGTCTATGAATTTAGATCATCTCATCAAAAGATGAATACTAAAATATATAGTTAAAAATGCTCAAAGAATAATATATAGTAAAAGTTTATATCGCCAACAATCTATCAGCTAATAAATAATATTCATTAACTTCAATGTTACAGCGTATATGAACTGAATATATTTAGTAAATAGTGGGTAAGCTATGAAGATTATGGATATATATGCAAGTAGTATCATGGTGATCTAATCACCACCATACACGTAGTATTATTATAATCTGCATTATGAAATAGGACAACTTACCAATAGATGCTCTATAGTTTGAAGTTTACAGAGATGAATTCTATTGTTGTGGAGTTTAATCGACAAGCTATTGGTGATCTCTCATCACTATTATAATCATTATTACATGATCATCTCTTAACGTCATTATTAAGATCTTGATTATATCTACATCATCATTATTACACTTTATACGTGATAAAATAATCTTAGTTAAGTGGACGCATCAATATCAATAATGGTCTCACCTGCTCGTTTGGAAGCCATTAATAGGATTATACATGTCTGTTCATCAATATGCGCTAATGAGCTAGCAATGTCTATAAGAATTTGATCTATAGTATAAACTTTGTAACATTGGGATCTTGTAATTTTATCAATATAGATAAAATGTAAGAATGTCATTTTGTTCAATAGTCATCAAGTCATGTGTAATAAATATGTACTGAATGAGTTTGAACTCAAATTACTATAAATAGATACTTATCTAGATTGAAAACAATCTAGTACGCTCATGGGAAAACACATGTACTTAGCTAAACTGAATAAAAGTGATATCATCCCTTTCCAACTTCATAATATTAGTTTTATAAAATATATTTTTTTATAAGTTGTCATGAATAGCACCCATGTGTGCATATGACCATGAATGGTCTTATATATTTGGAAAGAAGAATAAAGGATTCTTTGTTAGAAGAACCTAATATTGGAGATAAGCATAAGGCACTCAGGAATCTCACAGTGGGTACTTTTATTCAGTTGCTATATTTAATATTATTTTTATTTGATGACAATGGCCTGATATGTTTTATTGTTCAGAAGACTGCCTTAACATATAAGTCAATACCAAGAATCTTAACACGCATGCAGTCTTCAAGTGTTGCAGTAGTTCTATAATTTTCTTTATCTATGCTTTATGATGAATTAACATAGTTGCAAGTGGTACAGATTGAATGAGCATATATTCTTAATAATTAATAATTTCCCCTATCTAAATATTTATTATGGGTGCAAATGACGACATATTAAAATAGTTACAAATTATAGTTACAAATACACATCTTTATATTAATTTAGTAATTATATACAAACACATATTTATATTAATTGAGTAAATATAGATTACAGTATATAT
>JAQFVV010015129.1:0-20086 GCA_028023455.1 Epiperipatus broadwayi | reverse complement strand
TGAAATGCATATATTAGAGATTATTTATCTTTTTTTTCACATATGAGTGATCATGTGCATTGGTTGTATGCAATATATTGGATAGATGAAGGGAGTTTAGAAGTCTAGATCTAAATCCTCTCTAATTATATATATATATATATATATATATATATATATATATATATATATATATATATATATATATATATATATATATATATATATTTATCTGAAGACAGTATAGTATTTCAACCAGGCAATAACACTCATCATACATCAATTTTAATTTTATTGCTTGTTAGTCTCTAAACACATTTTATTTTTTTAATTTATCAATAAAATTTAGAACTACATAAAATTTTAAAATCCTTTTACAACATGTAGATGTTAGATAAAGCAACCATTTTAATAAATTGTCCAATGAAGAGTGCATTTCCTAAAAAATAGTGAAAGAGAAAACAAAACTCATCAATCATGGAAACTACCAGGAGAAGAGAGTTTGAATAATTTCCCATCTCATGGCTGTGGATATGCTATCTAAGAAAAAACTTTATAACTTTTAAAAAAAATTTCATTTGGCCCTTCTGTTTAAATTAAAAATAAAAATATATAAATGCATATCTAACATTAAGAAATTTGCATAATGTTAAGATTAGATTATTAAAAAAACAATTGTGATGTGTATATATGAATTTAGATAGTTGTAATTCAAGGTGGCAATTGGAAGTTTTATTTATAATATCATGAGAGCATTTCTATTATTGCACCTAGATATTAAGGTTGTCTAAGATCTAGGTTCAGTGTTTTCAGATCCAAGGCTCCTCATTGTTGAAAGCCACAAGCTTGAAACGAGTCTGGTGATATTGGAATGAGTAGACACTAGATAGAGATTTTATGTGCAAACCTTCTTGCATATAGTGATTACTAAGACTTGCAATGGTTAACACCATTTTATGAAGAGTTTTCTGCTGTAATAATATAAGAATCTTGCTAAAAACTAATTAGAGCTTTCCAGACTATACAAGATAGAGTGAACAGCTGCAATTTTTCACGTGAAATGAACTATCAGCAAATAAAATTGATAAATATTAGTATTATAAGAGTATGATCATTGTTGAGAACATATGTCAGGAGTACTGTGATATGATAATAAAAAAAAATGAAAAGCTTCAAATATTTTTCTCAAAGTTTGCTATACTAAAAATGTCAAAATAAAACTTGTGGAAGCCCATGGCAATCAAATCCTAATTACACACAGAATTATAAATTCAATTTTTAAATAATAATTAAAAATGTAAATGTTTATTTCATAGCAATGTTATTAAAAATGAGTTCTCTTTTTGTTTATTAATAGTAAACTGATATAAAGAAGTCTGTAATTAAATTACTACTAAATTATGTTCACTTTTTAACTTCAAAATGAATGTTGTGAAGGTGTTTAAATAGAGATTGCATTGTTATGTTTGATTGAAGCTGCTGAAATTTAAGTTATGAGTGAAATGTAAATCTAGCAGATATTAATTATTTTTTTATCAAACACTGCCATTTAAAGATCATAAAATTTCTATAGAGGCATAAGCTAAATTAAGCTTATTGAATATCATTACATAGTTATGTGGTGTTTAATTTGTTATTTGTATATTTAAATCTTTATGTGAAAGTTACATTATTTTAAAATGTTTGATTAAAAGCTAAATTAGGTTAATTTTTTATATCAAATTAAATGTTGTCATACTGTTTAAACAGAGATTGAATTATTGTGCTTAATGAAATGTCAGCTCTTCTCCAAGCTACTAATGATATTAATTATGACAAAACATATGTTAGCAGAGGTCAGGCAATTTTTTTAATGAAACACTGCTAGTTGAAAGATACTAAAATTTTATAGATTACATATAAATTAAATTAATATTATTCAACATTGTTACAATGTTATACAGTGTTGTACACACAAACATATATATTAGAAATTAATAACTTTTAACAGATGTTATTATTGAAATATTTTAGTAAGTGAAAATATCTGTTGCATTTCATATTAGAAAAATTGTTATCAGATGTTAATAGTTGGTATTCAATAAAAATAGTATTACTGGAAATACTTTTGGGCAAAAATTGTACAGTTTAATATTTTCATTGATAACTGTCTATTAACACTTATATTGGTTTCAATGCGAATTCGTGTTGAAACCTTTAGATCGCTCTAACTCGGCCAATTTTTGAGTTACGGTGATGAAAAAATACCCGTATTAAAGCTTAGAGCAAGGCCTATAAGATGCTGCCCTCTCTTAAATTATTTTACAAGTAAAAAATCAATACTAGGAGGGTTTTAAGTTGAACAAAAGAAGAAGGCCAATGCTGATTGGTTGGATAATCTATTCTCAATCTATTCTCAATTCTTATTGGCTGATGATTTTGATAAATATTTTTTCACCGCTAAAAATAAAAATATATGTTTTAGAGTGTTTTTTTTATTATTTTCCATACATATTATAGATTATCTGTTGAAAATATAGTTATTTTACAAAAGTAGTAAGGTTTTATTAAAAAATTATATACTTTACACGATTGTAAATTGAAAATTTTACTAAAAAATTCTTTAAAAATTCGTAACGGTAAATCTGGGAGGGATAATTTAAAGGTTATTCACCTTGGTACAGTCAACCATATTATTATGCAACAGTACTAAAAAATCAGAAAGTGAATAAAATTATTACATTAAAGTAGATAATTAACAAAAACTTTTATACAATAATATGAAATTATTGTAAAATATACAAATTAAAATTTTACACATAATTTTAAACATTTTAGCCAACTTTTATTATTTTATCATTACTTTGGTGCTTTTATATCAATTTAAATAAAAAAACTTACTGATATAATAGCTATTTAAAAAAGTTAATTAAAAAAATGTAGCCAATTACAAAATATCAGTACAGTATATAAAACTGAGAAGCACTGGGTGAGATGTGTGGAGTCTTTCTTCATACATGCAGATAAATAAATAGATAGGTAAATGCATGTGTGTTAATATCTTCATAAATATATCATTATGTTTTAATTAATAAACACATAAAAATAAATAATTTATTTTAATATATCTAGAGATAACCTAAACAAAATAATTAAATTTATTTTTCAAGACAATTACTTAGCATAAGAATAGTGCATTTCTATGTAAATACTAAATACAAGACAATAAAATTTTCATTTACAATGTATATAATAGACTGAATATCTGCTTAAAAGTATAATAAATTACTAAAATAAATTTTAAATCATACACAGTTGTAATGTTTCGATATTATATGTGTATATAAATATAGTTTCAATATTTTTCTGTATGTGTTGTTGCATAAATAGCTCTAATATTTTTCCAGAATCTTAAATGACATTATGGAGTAATATTATTTATTACTCAGTAGCTGTTATTCAGATTCCCTGTTAGAAAATAGATGGAAGATAATCTCTTATGAATTATGTGTTAATTATTTTATCCAATAGGAAATTTACAACAAATTTGATTAAAAAGGTGAGAAAAGATAATTAATTTGACTTTTTTTAATCATCTACTCCTCCCACTCTTTTATTTAAAATAACTTTTTCAAGTTTCATATTCAATAAAATAATTAACAGCTATATATTATAAGAAAGATGATCGGCATTTAATTATCCATTATTGAGCAAGTGAATCATGTATACTACCAGAAAATGGCAGCTCAGATTTAATTGAAATATTGGTATTATTACAATAACAAAATATCATCACACAAACAAAGCCTCAAAATGTATTCACATCTTTTAGTTATAAAATCTTTTGTTAACTGATTCAATAATTGCATTAGAATTAGGTAATATTGTATAAGAATGAATAATTACAGTTTCACACAATATTAATACTTTGTTTAATTAATATTTTTCATTTAGATTATAAACAAAAAATATTCAATAATATATATATATATACTGTACAATAAAAATATCAAATATACTTTGACTTTCTTTTTTGTAAGTATGATTGCTAATAATAATAATAATAATAATAATAATAATAATAATAATAATAATAATAATAATAATAATAATAATAATAATAATAATAATAATAATAATAATAATAATAATAATAATAATAATAATAATAATAATAATAATAATAATAATAATAATAATAATAATAATAATAATAATAATAATAATAATAATAATAATAATAATAATAATAATAATAATAATAATAATAATAATAATAATAATAATAATAATAATAATAATAATAATAATAATAATAATAATAATAATAATAATAATAATAATAATAATAATAATAATAATAATAATAATAATAATAATAATAATAATAATAATAATAATAATAATAATAATAATAATAATAATAATAATAATAATAATAATAATAATAATAATAATAATAATAATAATAATAATAATAATAATAATAATAATAATAATAATAATAATAATAATAATAATAATAATAATAATAATAATAATAATAATAATAATAATAATAATAATAATAATAATAATAATAATAATATTTCAGCCCGATTTCACCAACATTTAAATATGTTAAAAGTATATGGGCATTTTAATACTTTACTGAGAATTTTTCTAAATTATCAACTATATATCGTGCTATATTATTTTTTTAAAAAACAATTCTCTCATACTGCAAAATAAAACCATTAAAGATAATGAATTGGGGAGGGGTATGTGTTAAATGAAATCAAAACATTAAAGTAGTGCATTAAATATTATATTTATATATATAAACTTTAAAAAAGATGATTCGAATATTCTCACACATATTCCTTCAAAACTTTAAAAACCTAAAAACTCAAAAACGGAAGAGGGGAGAAAAGAATATTTTAATGTTGATGGTGAAACAGATATTTCACATGTTCTTATTTGTCAAAGAGTGACTCAAATGACAATTCTAATAAAAATATTAAAAATCATAGTTAAAAGCACTAAAATAGTGAGAAGCTATTATACTATGTATCAATATACACTAATTATATGCAATCAAAAAAAAAATGTAAATAAACAAAAAAAGTCATTAAGATTCATAAATCTAATAAATTTTATAATATTGAAGCAGCATTTTTTTTACCTCTGAGTATCATACATGATTGTGCTTTTTTAAAAATAAAAAAAAACATTAATAAATTTTATAAGTTAGCAGACATTTTTCTATCTTAGAAAATCTTACATAATCATAAAAAATGTTAAAAGCACATAGATTTTATTTTTTGCTTTATTATTTCTTCTGAATTTGATGGACAGTATTTGCATAAGAAAATGTTTTTTTTTTTTTTTTTAAATATATATAATGCTAAAAGTTTTACAAAATTTAAGAACATGTGTAAAATCAATAAAAACTTGAAAACTTTATAATATCTAAATAGGGCAGTCTTCTAATACTAAAACTACTATAATATTTCTGTAGGGGAAAAAAGTGATTTATAAAAAAAGATATTGCCCAGAGCATCTTTAATTTAGATAAAAAGTGAGAATTTTGTTATTTACTTGATCAAAAACAAACAAATAAAGATTTGGTACAATATTATATATATTTTGAATGAATGTAAATGAATAAGCACACATAGACAATAAATATATATTTAAATGTGTCTTTTCATTTATTATTAATAGACCATTATTTTTTAGATTTTCTTTAATCTATAATCTTAATTTATATTTGTATGCTATTTATAAAAATCGTTTTATTATATATATATATATATGTGTGTGTGTGTGTATGTATGTATGTTTAGAGGGGGGTGAGTATGTTTAAGATTTCTGTACATTGCAGTTCAATATATAACATGTATTTTATTGTAAACAAATTTTACTAACAAATGTGAACTATATGGCTTGAACCAAAACTTAGCAAATAATGCATCTCTATTGTAATATTAACTAACAATAATTAGTCAATAAAAAGCATTAAAGAATTGAAATTAGCTTTTCATTTATTTGTTGATTATTAATTAATTTTATTTAATAATTTTAAAATTGTTGATTTGATATTATATATTTTTAATTAATATATTTCTTGCAATAATTTTTTTATTAAACTATTAGTATCATCAATATTATTCAATATTCACATATGTTGCAATGGTAGCTTGCAATTATATCAAGAGCAGCCTTTATTCATCCACACCACTCACTCAAACCCACTTAAAACATAAACTTAGCTAACGGATGGTTGAATATGCACTATTATTTTTTTCTTAACACACACACACACACGCACGCACACACACACACACATATATATATATATATATATGCAACTGATTGTGGACCAAAGCTGCCATTTGGTGACAACTTTTTATTTAGGTACTTACAACAGCAGATCACTTTCAAGTGAAGGAAGATTGCAAGAATTAGATGAAGAACTGTCTTATATTAAATGAGACATTATTGGACTTTGTGAAGTTAGAAGAAAAGGTGAAGAGACAATTGATTTAAAAAGTGGAAATGTTCTCTATTATAAAGGCACAAATATTGGAAATACAAGTGGAATAGGATTCATTATAAATAAAAGGTGGAAGAACAACATTGTGGAGATTGATGGTGTATTGGACAGAGTGGCAAGATTAGTTATACAACTTAATAGCAGATACCAAATGCAGAAAATTCAGCTTTATGCCCCAACAAGTTCTCATAGCGATGAAGTAGTAGAAGATTTTAATATGGATGTACAATAGGCTTTTGATTAGAGTAAACAACAGTTTAAAATTGTTATGGGAGACATTAATGCTAGAATTGGTAAACAAATGAAAGAAGAAAGTGTTGGAGGTAATTTTGGTTATGGTAATAGAAATGAGAGAGGACATAGAGTTGTGGAGTTTGCAGAAAAAGAAAAACTTTATATTATGAATTCTTTTTTTGAGAAAAATGTTAAAAGGAAATGGACATGGAAGCATTCAAATGAAGGTACAGCAGAGTGGGATGATATTTTGACTAACAGAAAATACATATTTCAAGATTGTAATGTTCTTAATAAATTTTACACAGGACATGATCATCGATTAGAAAGATGTAAGATATGTGGTAATACAAATATAGAGAGACAAAAATTATTAAGAAAAACAATATTTACAGTTGATATTTCTAATCCAAAGAAACATTCTAATGAATTTAAATTAGAACTTACAAATTGGTTTCAAGTATTAGTAGATTTTGAACATGATTCAGATTTGAATGAAATTAATATGAAAATAACTGATACACTTTTAAAAACTACAACAAAAGTAGCTGGTAGAAAAAATCAGCAACTCACCAATAAAATTTCTACTGAGACTAGAGAATTTATGAAAAAAAGAAGGAATATGAAAATGATGCATTAAAAAAGATTCAATATCTCGAATTTTGTATAATTGTGCAGAAAAGAGTTGAAAATGATATAAGAAAGTATAACAGTAAACTAAAAAGGAAAGCTGTAGAATAAAATAAAAGCCACAAGAATGTAAAACAACATTTTGGTATTGGTAGGAAATTTGTATCTGCAATAAGCAAAAAAAGATGGAATTATTACCAAAAAGAAAGATGACATCATAAAATGGTTAGAAGACTTTTATGAAAAATTATATAATAATAACAAACAAGTACCTCCTATATCTATTACATCTTCTAAATTGTCCAGAATTTTAAATGAAGAAGTGAGACATGCAATTAAATGTGTAAAGAAAAGAAAGGCTCCAGATAATGATGGAATTATAATTGATATATTAAAAGAAGCAGGTCGAAGAAATATAATTTTTTTTAGCAAAGTTATATACCAAATGTCTAAATGATAAAGATATACCAGATTAGTGTAAAAATGCAATAATAATATTAATATTTTAAAAATGTGATAAAGAAGATATTAGAAATTACAGACCTATCAGCCTTTTATCAGTCTTATACAAAATTTTGACCAAGTTAATTACAACTCGTCTACAGAGAACATTGGATTTCCACCAACCAAGAGAACAAGCTAGATTTAAAAGTGGTTTTAGTATAATGGATCATATCAAGGTATTGAGATAAGTTATGACAAATGAATATGAGTTGCCATTATGTTTTGGATTGTAGATTATGGAAAAGCATTTGATTCTATAAACATTTCTTCAGTGATTAAAGCATTTGATCATCAAGGTATAAATCCAGGATATTGTCATATTTTAAAGAATATTTATAAAAATGCAACTGCAACAATTAGATTACATAATGATACTAGGAAAGTCAACATTAAGAAGGGTGTAACACAAGGTGACTCCATATCTCCAAAACATTTTACAGCAGTGCTGCAAAAAGTATTTTGTGGATTAAAATGGGAAACTAAAGGAGGGAAAGTAAATGGAGATTATTTAAGTCATTTAGATTTTGCAGATGATGTAGTTGTTTTTTGCAAATAATGCTTCCAAGCAGCAGGAAATGTTGCAGGAGTTATCAGATGAAAGTAGGAAAGTAGGACTAAATATAAATGTTAAAAAGACTAAAGTAATGTTTAATCAATTTGCTCAAAATATGAAAATAAAGATTTATTATGATGAATTAGAAGTTAACACTTTTGAATACCTTGGTCAGATTATTAATACAGATGGAAACATAATGGATGAAATTAATCACAGAATTAAACTTGGTTGGAGTGCATTTGATAAAAATAACTTGATACTAAAAAGATATATGCCTATGTGTTTGAAAAGGAAGGTTTTTAACAAATGTGTTTTACCAGTTCTTACATATGGATCTGAGACTTGGACAGTTAATAGAAAAGCAACACAGAGACTTCAAACCACTCAAAAAATATGGAGGGATGCATGTTGGGAGTAACAAGAAGATATCAAAAATGCAATATATGAGTAAAAAGCAAACAGGTGTTACAGACCTCATTGAAAAAAAAAAATATTGAAGTGGAGTTGGGCTGTACATATTGCTAGAAGAGATGACAATAGATGGAAAATTGAAATCTTAAATTGGTTTCCACGAGATTGTAAAAGATCCAGAAAGAGACCACATATGAGATGGATAAAATAAGAAAGTCTGCAGGAGTGATGTGGAGAAAAGTAGCTAAAGATCAGAGATGGATTGAACTTGGAGAGACCTTCATTTGGCAGCATATTGATAATGGTTGATGATGATGATGATAGATATGCAACAAATGTTTGATTTATTAAATACCAAATTAAACAAATGTCACAATGAACTAATTTCTCTTGTTTAATGAGAAATAAAAACCCAGTTAAAGAAATCCTTCCTATATATATATATATATATATATATATATATATATATATATATATATATATATATATATATATATATATTGTAATGGAAACGTATATGTAGCAGCCCCAGGATTGGACTAGCCAAATGTAATGGAACCTATAATTCAGAGCCTCACTTGGATGCTCCAAATGTAATGGAACTTAAGGTAGCCCATGTTTGAGCAAGCCAAATGTAATGGATCGTACTTGCTACATTCCATTTAAATTGAAGAAAGACAAAATTATCCCGGTTATATAAATAATGTAATGGAAACTATATAGTAGCTCATAATTAAGCAAGTTAAATATAATGGAATGTATATGAGTTATTCCTTTTATATTAAAGAATGAAGAAAAATAAACTTGTTCCAATTATATTTTAATAAATTGTTTAAATTGCCCTCCCAGCTAGCTTTATATAAAACAAATCTAAAATCATACTAATCAATAAGATCTTTAAATAATTACAAAGGCATTATTTATAAAAATAAATAGCACATCTTTATTTTATGTTATCGTTTGACTTTAAATAATATTAATGTTTCAATATTAATATAAACAATGAATATATAAAGACATATTTCTGCCTAATAGTTATAATATAAAGATAATAATTAATATATAGTACCTTAACTTATAAATTATATTTTCAGATTTTAAAATTATTTAAATATTTATCTTAAACATCATCTGTTATACGTTTAATGTTATAATAAAGCAAGACGCTTAAATTGATCATTCACAAACGTTACATTTTACAATGAAAAATAAAATAAACAAAAAAAAAATATATATATATCAATCTCAAAAATGTATATCCACACATCACACATATATATATAAAATTATTAAATACCTTTTTAAAAGTTCACTTAGTTAATTGTCCTTTTAAGAATTAATTTAGTCCATGAGTTTTTTCATCTGTATATTTTATTATTTTTATTTTTAGAATGCATTCTATTAAAAGAACGACGAAACGATTTCATTAAAGAAGATTATTAATTCTTGAATATATGCATATTTTATTAAAATGTTAAATCCAGTACTTCAATTACAATTACTTCCGGATTAGAATTAAATTGACGATAATACATTTAAGATAGCTATGCCAGCTTTTAACTCCAGACGCGATGAAATTTATACGTTGAAATTTTAGTTGTTCCATTGAAAAATTGCTTTAGAATATATGAAAGCGATGATGATGATGCAGCCCTAGCTGCGATATATCCTTATTACCCCGTCATAATTTATATGTTTATTACAAAATATATATATACGTTACTTCAGTATTTTAAAAATGGTAAACTTTAAAGAAATAAAATGTAATAAAATTCTATCCTTCAGTTGTTTGTTCTATATCCCATTTTTAATAAGCAATAATCCTAATAATGGCTTCCTTATTATTGTCGCGTGGTTTCATGCCAGCAGATGCTATTTTAAAACTCATGTTATATATATATATATGTTCTCTTTTACAACAATTAACATCAAAATAAAAATAAAATATCAAGTATACATATAAAAAGTATCAAATCGAAAATTTAACATCTTTTAAAATATACATAAATAATTATTTATTACATTTAGTAATCATTGCAAATAAAATACTTTTTTTTTTTTAATCAACAATTTATATGTCCTTATTTATTTCAATAATTAAATATTTATAATGATGTACTATCGATATATATAAATAAAATAATAACTTCAAATAATAACTATATTTAATAAACATAAAAGAAAAATTTAAATATTTCATATGTAAACTTCAACTTAAAGAGATTTTTTTTTTAATAACAAATAACAAATTTTTAAAATATAAATATCGACCTATTGATATTTACAATTCCCTCAAATCCACCGAAAAAAAAAAATGTCTTTGCAAATAACTAATTAATTATGAAATATCGAAAAACTTCTCAAATTTGTAATCTTTCTAAGGACTAACATGGTTTAAAGAATATTATTTTTCATATTAATAACCATATTCATTTATTTACATCTATCTTTCAAATCATCTAGATATTTGTCCAAAATTTTTAAAAAAAAAAAATATATATAATAATCAAAAGTGCCTTTTCAATTCTTCCTGTAAAGAATTTCCAGTATGTTAAACTTTGTGAAAAAGTTTGCCCTAATTTACAAGATTTTCATATAGCATTTTGGTATAACTCAATTGCTTTTGAATAATTTTGAGATAAGTATCTAAAGATTTTGCTATGAACTCCTTAGATTCTACATCTATATCCTTTACATAAATAGTAACTTGATCATCAGCACTAACATAACTCTTAACTTTATCAATAATAGTTGCTATTTTATCAGATAATCTTACTTTTCCTTTGACTATCTTGATAAACATCATCGACTTGAGTAAGTCTTTATTTTACTTATTCTAGATTCAATTAAAAACAATTCTCTGGATAATTTTGAATGGTATTCATTCAAATTTTCTAAATAATCCTTTAAAAATCGCAAATCAGTGTGATATAATACAACATTAAAGAATTCTTGAAAATCATTTTGTTTTACAACAATAACATTATTATATTAATTATTTTCAGTTTAACTTTAGGTTTACTTAAATTTCTTTCCTTAGTTATATTTTCTCTAAGAAAACCAATATTATTTATCTTTCTATCTATAACTTTAAGTTTAACTTTAGCTTTTCCAATATCTTTCATAAAATCTATACTTCTTTTAAGATAATTTATTTTAAACTTATCTCTACTCATTTCTTTGAATTTTACTTTAATTTTCTTCATATTTTTATTGGTATAAATTATCTCAAGAAAATCTATTTTAATTTTCTCTTTACTTCCGAATTTAAGTTTTATTTTGACTTTGCCTAAATCTCCATTTGGATCAATTTTTACTTCCATAAAATTTACATTACATATTATATTGTTAATTCTTGTAAAGAATATTTCTTTGTAAATATTAAATTTTGTATAAACGTTTCCACAATTAATGGTACATTTTTGAACTAGATTTTGCATTTTATCTTTAAATTTATTACTGGTATTATCCGTAATCTTTAGTAATTTTTCACCTAAAGAATTTAATTTTATTTCTACAGATTCATCAATTCTTTTATCCTTACTATAGTATTCATCAAAAATTTTAAGTTTCATTATAGTCTTTCTTTCAACTACTTCTAATCTGGCCATAATTCCTTGATTTTCTTCCTTCATTTCATTATTTATTTCTTCAATTTTTGCTTTTAAAGAATTAGCTTCCACTATTGTCTCTTCTCTATATTTTTCCATCTTTTCATCAAATTTTATTTCTACTCTTCTAATACTATCATCTACCAAAACTTTTAATTCATTAGAATTAATTTTCATCTCAACTCTAAGTTCATCACATTTAGATTCTAGCTTCTGAGAAAGTTCATTAGAATTTGTTTTCATCTCAGCTCTAAGATCTTTTAATTCATTAGAGTTAGTTTTTAAACCAATTTCTAGTTTCTGGGAAAAACTAGTCTCTAGTTTATCATATTTGGTATTTAATCTAGATTCAAATTTTTCCAAAAAATCTTTTAAGTCAAAATCACCATTAACTGGCATTTTATTACTATTGTTATCCATTATTATTAATAATACAATATTATATACTCATAAAATAAAATCTAAGTTATATATATATATTTATTTCTATATAGTAACTATCACAGATCAAGGGCTCACCATCTCCAATCATTATTCCAACAAGCAATTTTTTAACTAAAAATACAAGCCTTTTTAATCTTATAATATATAATAGCTATCTGACAATCTAAATTTTACTTATTTGAACTCATGAACTTCTTGGCTTAAAAAAAAAATAATCTTATCTATCACCATAACATCAACAAATTTCTCTAAAATATATATATGCAGAGAGTAACAACTGATATCACTAAATAACATTTATTTATATTTAATGATAATAAATATTCTACACTTATACTATATTAAAATGTGGATACTTCATATCAAATTCAATATAACCTTGAAATATTTAAACTACAACTAAATGTTCACATGCCTTAAAATAACTAATTTGATAATATAGTGAGACAACTTTCTCATTCAAAATAATGGTAGTTAAATATAAAATACTTAAATCGATACCTATAAATTTTCTGGACTTTAATACTTAATACCATTTTATACACATAAAAAAAAATATCCACTTCACTTATTATTAACTTTTGTGCTCGAAATATTTTACTAAAATTGTACTAATGCAGTTTACTACTAACAAATATTCACTAATTGAATTTCATGTTTAAAAGTCACTTACAAAGAAAAAAAAAATATTAATATACTTGTTTTCAAACCCTAATTGATAATCAATGTAATAGATTATTTGTTACAAACAATAATCAATTAATCAAACTCTTAAGTTTGGTGTTATATATTTAAGTTATATACTTATCTATTCCTCCAAAGATCCGACAGATATTGACAACCAAAAGATTGATTAGCACTTCACAACTTTGATGTAGATAAAAGAATTCAATCATTACTCCCAAAGCATACAATGTTTCATGAACACTTAGATGACTATCACATTTCATTCTATCCTATCTACTACAACCCATAATAATTTTTCTTAGAACACCATTACACTACCCTGCTTATATTTAAGTCTTAGGGGCTATTATTTATAAATATTTCCTTGCTCATCTTTGGGAGACTTAGAGGCAAATATTATACATACATTAAAATAATTATATCTTACTCTCTCTGGAGTTTTAAAGATAAAATCATGGCAGGACTACTGTTAACTGCTTCATGATAAATAATAATAAACATCAAGATTTGGGTTGGAGCAATGAATGAGACTAATCAATCACAAGTGACATGAATGCATCACATCCTCAAGACAATGACAAAACTCCCCACTCAACATCAATACCTGCAACAGAACCAACCAAACTCCAACAATCAAATATCCCATCCAACCTTCAAAATTATAGATTTTCTACAACTCAAACTTTCCAAATATGTACAAAATTATTATACTATAATTCAACACCATCAATATACTTTTTAAATTGAAATTAAACTGCTTCATGACTATATTTATCTTTCATCACTAAAAAAAAAATACAATAATATTAACCATCACCATCTAAACATAAGGCTAAAATATTTCCATTTATATAAAAAAAATTAAACACACAAAAATGCTTCTCTTTCTTTAAACCATACATCTCATATTAATATATATACTAGACATCTTAATCTCAAGTATGTGGGGTATTTCAAGCCCTAATTAGCTTATTTCTAGCCCTAGTTGTTGCGCCAAATGTAATGGAAACGTATATGTAGCAGCCCCACGATTGGACTAGCCAAATGTAATGGAACCTATAATTCAGAGCCTCACTTGGATGCTCCAAATGTAATGGAACTTAAGGTAGCCCATGTTTGGGTAAGCCAAATGTAATGGATCGTACTTGCTACATTCCATTTAAATTGAAGAAAGACAAAATTATCCCGGTTATATAAATAATGTAATGGAAACTATATGGTAGCTCATAATTAAGCAAGTTAAATATAATGGAATGTATATGAGTTATTCCATTTATATTAAAGAATGAAGAAAAATAAACTTGTTCCAATTATATTTTAATAAATTGTTTAAATTGCCCTCCCAGCTAGCTTTATATAAAACAAATCTAAAATCATACTAATCAATGAGATCTTTAAATAATTACAAAGGCATTATTTATAAAAATAAATAGCACATCTTTATTTTATGTTATCGTTTGACTTTAAATAATATTAATGTTTCAATATTAATATAAACAATGAATATATAAAGACATATTTCTGCCTAATAGTTATAATATAAAGATAATAATTAATATATAGTACCTCAACTTATAAATTATATTTTCAGATTTTAAAATTATTTAAATATTTATCTTAAACATCATCTGTTATACGTTTAATGTTATAATAGAATAAGACGCTTAAATTGATCATTCACAAACGTTACATTTTACAATGAAAAATAAAATAAACAAAAAAAAAATATATATCAATCTCAAAAATGTATATCCACACATCACACATATATATATAAAATTATTAAATACCTTTTTAAAAGTTCACTTAGTTAATTGTCCTTTTAAGAATTAATTTAGTCCATGAGTTTTTTTCATCTGTATATTTTATTATTTTTATTTTTAGAATGCATTCTATTAAAAGAACGACGAAACGATTTCATTAAAGAAGATTATTAATTCTTGAATATATGCATATTTTATTAAAATGTTAAATCCAGTACTTCAATTACAATTACTTCCGGATTAGAATTAAATTGACGATAATACATTTAAGATAGCTATGCCAGCTTTTAATTCCAGACGCGATGAAATTTATACGTTGAAATTTTAGTTGTTCCATTGAAAAATTGCTTTAGAATATATGAAAGCGATGATGATGATGCAGCCCTAGCTGCGATATATCCTTATTACCCCGTCATAATTTATATGTTTATTACAAAATATATATATATACGTTACTTCAGTATTTTAAAAATGGTAAACTTTAAAGAAATAAAATGTAATAAAATTCTATCCTTCAGTTGTTTGTTCTATATCCCATTTTTAATAAGCAATAATCCTAATAATGGCTTCCTTATTATTGTCGCGTGGTTTCATGCCAGCAGATGCTATTTTAAAACTCATGTTATATATATATGTTCTCTTTTACAACAATTAACATCAAAATAAAAATAAAATATCAAGTATACATATAAAAAGTATCAAATCGAAAATTTAACATCTTTTAAAATATACATAAATAATTATTTATTACATTTAGTAATCATTGCAAATAAAATACTTTTTTTTTTTTAATCAACAATTTATATGTCCTTATTTATTTCAATAATTAAATATTTATAATGATGTACTATCAATATATATAAATAAAATAATAACTTCAAATAATAACTATATTTAATAAACATAAAAGAAAAATTTAAATATTTCATATGTAAACTTCAACTTAAAGAGATTTTTTTTTTAATAACAAATAACAAATTTTTAAAATATAAATATCGACCTATTGATATTTACAATATATATATATATATATATCAACAATGAGTTATTTGTCAATGCATGTATAAAGACTTAAACTTAGTAAACATAGTTATGACCTACTACTATCAAGCCAATCACTAAGTAACCAAGTATGGAAGATAAAAATAGAATTGTATTATGCATTTTTATTTTTTAACTACAATCCATGTAATATGTGCAACAATAGACAGCTGCAGCAATGAAAAATGAAATGGAAATGCTAGTATACTAAACACTGGAAACTAAGTGGGGTATAAAAGCTAACACAGTTCATTACTGTCATCTTTTGTTATTTTTCAAATGATACAATAACTCTACAAAGCCAACTTTTAAAGATCAAATGTTTAAATCCAAAAGAAGATAGATGACTTGTTTAAACATTTCATACTATTCATATAATTTTTATAGCACAAAATTATAAGAAATTACAACTGACATTTAAACAGATAAGAGTTTGGTAAATTCATGCAGTTTGACAAAAGAAATGAACTGATTCTAAATTGATATTTAAAAATAAAAACTGCATTATTATTCAAATACAGAGAAAAAAGAATTAAAACATCACCAGCATATATATATAAATGAGGAAGTATTTTTTCTTATATAAGGCATTAAATGTCAAATAGTAAATTAAGAAAAAGTAAATTTGTTATGAGCTGCTGTGGAATGTATTCTTGCTAAATTAACATTGCCATGAGACTGGAGTACCACAGTTGTACCATAGGAGCATGATGATTTGATATACTTGCCTATATAATGCTTAAAGGAACATCAAATTTTCTACAATAAGTGTCTAAAGGGATCTAGAAGGAAAGTGACTGAAGAAAATGGAAACTACATCATTTCAAGCACATTGCCAAGGAATTCTAGTGAATGATGGATGACTTACCAAAGGAGGATAATCCAAAGAGAGATAGACTGTATCCATAAAAGACATCATTGCCAAACTCATGTACATTAACCAAGATGACATTTTGATTTATTGTGTAATATTTTTATATATGTTTGTAAAAATTCTAGTTTTATTTTATCTCCATATTTGGAAACTTAAATGTGTTATAACTTGGAAAAGTCCATTATGATAGAAAACAATGAAATGAAAGGTGGGAAATTATTAAGTTAGACAAAATACTTTTTATGTTAAATAACATTTAGGTCACCTTTCCCTCCATAATGACTTGATATTCATCATCACTACTATGATATGGAATGAGGAAAGATTTTTTGAGATTATTCCATATTAAGCACATATACTACTACAGAACAGAGTTTGTGTTATTTTTTATTGTTAACTAACAATTATTTATCTTTATTTTTTAGGTATATGACTAATCTTCTGTGTGGATACTCTTTCCTATCAACTTTAGGGAATTGAAAATAGGTAGAGGGATCCCCAAAGAAGATGGAACATCAATAAATGGATGAGTAGGCACTAGATAGGGATTTTATGCACAAGCCTTCTGGCATCCATTGATTGCTCTTGTTAGCACAAGATGGCACTACTATATGGAGAGTGTTGTTTTGTTTTGAATTGTATAATATTATAAATTAGTTAGTGAACTTTATAGTCAATTTAGTAAAATATATATATTTTTTATTTTGCTTTGTAAATAATTAGTGCCTATTTATGTACTTCTACTATGGGTAAGGGTTGGAATAGTAAAAACATTTAATTGCTGATATGGTAGAAATGCATTCTTGATATGCACAATTATATTATTTTACCATGTTTAAAAGTTTTTAATTTTTGTTTTGTTACAATAAACATTGTTAATTTGATTTAAATTAAACTGGTCTCTATTTTATCAAAATCATTTATACATTCATTCATCACCATATAACTGGATATATATATATATATATATATATATATATATATATTGTAATGGAAACGTATATGTAGCAGCCCCAGGATTGGACTAGCCAAATGTAATGGAAACGTATATGTAGCAGCCCCAGGATTGGACTAGCCAAATGTAATGGAACCTATAATTCAGAGCCTTACTTGGATGCTCTAAATGTAATGGAACTTAAGGTAACCCATGTTTGAGCAAGCCAAATGTAATGGATCGTACTTGCTACATTCCATTTAAATTGAAGAAAGACAAAATTATCCCGGCTATATAAATAATGTAATGGAAACTATATGGTAGCTCATAATTAAGCAAGTTAAATATAATGGAACGTATATGAGTTATTCCATTTATATTAAAGAATGAAGAAAAATAAACTTGTTCCAATTATATTTTAATAAATTGTTTAAATTGCCCTCCCAGCTAGCTTTATATAAAACAAATCTAAAATCATACTAATCAATGAGATCTTTAAATAATTACAAAGGCATTATTTATAAAAATAAATAGCACATCTTTATTTTATGTTATCGTTTGACTTTAAATAATATTAATGTTTCAATATTAATATAAACCATAAATATATAAAGACATATTTCTGCCTAATAGTTATAATATAAAGATAATAATTAATATATAGTACCTCAACTTATAAACTATATTTTCAGATTTTAAAATTATTTAAATATTTATCTTAAACATCATCTGTTATACGTTTAATGTTATAATAGAACGAAACGCTTAAATTGATCATTCACAAACGTTACATTTTACAATGAAAAATAAAATAAACAAAAAAAAAAAATATATATCAATCTTAAAAATGTATATCCACACATCACACATATATATATAAAATTATTAAATACCTTTTTAAAAGTTCACTTAGTTAATTGTCCTTTTTAAGAATTAATTTAGTCCATGAGTTTTTTCATCTGTATATTTTATTATTTTTATTTTTAGAATGCATTCTATTAAAAGAACGATGAAACGATTTCATTAAAGAAGATTATTAATTCTTGAATATATGCATATTTTATTAAAATGTTAAATCCAGTACTTCAATTACAATTACTTCCGGATTAGAATTAAATTGACGATAATACATTTAAGATAGCTATGCCAGCTTTTAATTCCAGACGCGATGAAATTTATACGTTGAAATTTTAGTTGTTCCATTGAAAAATTGCTTTAGAATATATGAAAGCGATGATGATGATGCAGCCCTAGCTGCGATATATCCTTGTTACCCCGTCATAATTTATATGTTTATTACAAAATATATACGTTACTTCAGTATTTTAAAAAAAATGGTAAACTTTAAAGAAATAAAATGTAATAAAATTCTATCCTTCAGTTGTTTGTTCTATATCCCATTTTTTTAATAAGCAATAATCCTAATAATGGCTTCCTTATTATTGTCGCGTGGTTTCATGCCAGCAGATGCTATTTTAAAACTCATGTTATATATATATGTTTTCTTTTACAACAATTAACATCAAAATAAAAATAAAATATCAAGTATACATATAAAAAGTATCAAATCGAAAATTTAACATCTTTTAAAATATACATAAATAATTATTTATTGCATTTAGTAATCATTGCAAATAAAATACTTTTTTTTTTTTTTTTTAATCAACAATTTATATGTCCTTATTTATTTCAATAATTAAATATTTATAATGATGTACTATTAATATATATAAATAAAATCATAACTTCAAATAATAACTATATTTAATAAACATAAAAGAAAAATTTAAATATTTCATATGTAAACTTCAACTTAAAGAGTTTTTTTTTTTTAATAACAAATAACAAATTTTTAAAATATAAATATCGACCTATTGATATTTACAATTTATATATATATA
>JAQFVV010015128.1:0-20112 GCA_028023455.1 Epiperipatus broadwayi | reverse complement strand
CATAGAACTGAATCTCTTTTGAAAATCATTTATTTGTAAATCAAAGTAGCAGTTTTCCCATGTGAGTACCACAGCAGTAAACCAACCCTGTGATAGAGAGAAATTCCTACATCAGCCAAAGTGACAGCCATGGGTAGAATCCTTCCTCAGCCACCCATCCCAATTTCTCTTGTAGCCACTCCAGGTTCAGTCAGTGAGGATGATGAAAATCACCAGACTAATATAATAAAGAAAGGAGACTTTCTTGCCCTGTGAGACAGATGTCTATAGCATGTCCAGAAGTCCCAAGACCAGAAGAAAACTTAAGAATCGTATAGGGTAAATTTTATTTTTTTAATCACTTCATATTGTTTCTCAAATACTGTTTATATATTTATATAATACATTTGTAACATGCTTAAAATCTAATAATTCTGCAAAATTAATTGATATTTTGGTAGTGTATATATGCAGAATTCTTTGACCATTCTTCTAGATTTACCTTAAAATTACAAAATATATGATGAATATGTGAATCTACCTTTATATTGCTCTTATGTTTCAACCATTTAGATTTGCATCAATAAAGTCTGGATAAGATGCATAAAATAATGGTTTTTATTCTTTATTTCCCTTTTGTGTGCTTGCATGTATGACAATACACAATTTCCAAAATATTAAATTGTGGAAGCGAATGCAAAAAGAAGCATACATGTACAGCCGAGCATATTATGGTAATAGTTTTGTTTTTTGTTATCTTCCCAAATACAAATGTGTGGTTACGAACTCCAGACCACTTCATCCAAACAAACATTTTTTAATGTATATAAATTAAAGGAGTACAGTTTTAATCACATATTCTTTTTGATTTATTCTTTGTAATAGGTGAGGGTAACAGGGTTTAATCGTTATATATTCATGTGCAAGGGAATATTTTTACTTAAGTTATCTTCATGGCATGTATGTGTTTTGTCAATTATTCTTTTGTCTTCTTAATAAGAATGTATATTTCTGAGGGCAGCTTTAAATTTTTTTATAATCTTATCTAAAGGGAATCTGTGCTTAGCATTATGGAATTTACTATATTGAGCAGATATCCCAATAATATGTTAATAATACCTATTGGTATGATAAAATGGATGGACACTGTCAATCCTTCCAAGGGGAATCTTCTCCCGAAGGAAAGGGGCACGTATACGCATACCAATCATGCTCTTCAAAGGTATAGTGGCCATCTTAATGTCCATCAGCATGGAAATGAAATAAGCAATGCTTTGAAACCTATATTCTTGAAATTTGTTATAAAATTTATATCTAGATTAGGATTAGTGCCCAAACCTTATGTATGATTTTTCATGCTTAATCTGTCCATCAGAATTGAAATGTATAAGATGGGGTTGTGGGGCACCATCTTGTACAATATATAAGAATCTACAACAACAACAACAAGAAATATATATTTATTAATATTTATGTTGATATAAGAAGAAAGTTTTATGTAATTAAATTATTATTTATAAATATGTATTTCCTGTTAGCCGCAGAAAGGAGCTGCCATTAACTGAAAGGAGACCCTTTGATTCCTCTTTTGGAGGCCTTAAAAGAAAGTGAGCAGGGAAATTCCTAATGTTCACTCCATACATTCTTGTCATTGCAGCTGTTATTACTATGTGGTTATTCATATAGGTATAATGAACATGGATGGGCTGTCACCAACATGCATTAGCCAGCGTGGTGAGTTTATTGGGCTTTTTACCTCTGAGTTTAAGATCAAGAAACACCATGGCCTTTCTTCTCAGTGCCTGATAAGGCAGAATGAATGTTTGTGTAAATGATAAATATTTTCCCAATACATATATACAATTATGACAGACAAAAATAAAGCATGGCCTTATTCCCAGGAGGTTGTAAAGTCACCAACCAAGGCGGCGGTTGGTGGCTGAAGGCGGAGGGTGCTAAGAATCCCCTGATTAAAGACACAGGCTACCATTTGATGATGACTTTTTATTTAGGAACTTACAACTGAAGATCACTTTCATGAAGGAAGATTGCAAGAACTAGAAGAAGAAATTTCATATTAAATGGGACATTATTAGAATGTTTCTGAAGATTAGGAATATCAACTGTAAATATTGTTTTTCTCAATAATTTTTGTCTCTCTAGTTTTACATTAACATGAACTTACACCTTACTAATCGATGATCACTTCCTGTGTTAAATTTATTAAGAACATTACAATCTTGAAATATGTATTTCCTGTTAGTCAAAATATAATCCAATTCTGCTTACCTTCATTTGGATGCTTCCATGTCCATTTCCTTAACATTTTTTTCAAAAATGAATTCATAATATAAAGTTTTTCTTTTTCTGGCAAAATCCACAAGTCTATGTCCTCTCTCCATTTCTATTACCATAACCAAAATTATCTACAGCAATTTCATCTTTCATTTGTCTACCAATTCTAGTATTAAAGTCCCCCATAACAATTTTAAAATGTTGTTTACTCTGATCAAAGCCTTTTGTACATCCATATAAAAATCTTCTACTACTTCATCACTATGAGAATTTGTTGGGGCATAAACCTGAATTATCTGCATTTGATATCTGCTATTAAGTTGTATAACTAATCTTGCAACTCTGTCCGATACACCACCAATCTCCACAATATTGTTCTTTCACTTTTTATTTATAATGAATCCTACTCCACTTGTATTTCCAATATGTGTGCCTTTATAATAGAGTATATGTCCACTTTTTAAATCAATTGTTTCTTCACCTTTTCTTCTAACTTCACAAAGTCCAATAATGTCCCATTTAATATAAAAGAGTTCTTCTTCTAATTCTTGCAATCTTCCTTCACTTGAAAGTGATCTTCAGTTGTAAGTTCCTAAATAAAAAGTCATCATCAAATGGTAGCCTGTGTCTACAATCAGGGGATTCTTAGCACCCTCCGCCTTCAGCCACCAACCGCTGCCTTGGTTGGTGACTTTACAGCCTCCTGGGAATAAGGCCATGCTTTATTTTTGTCTGTCATAATTGTATATATGTATTGGAAAAATATTTATCATTTACACAAACATTCATTCTGCCTTATCAGGCACTGAGAAGAAAGGCCATGGTGTTTCTTGATCTTAAACTCAGAGGTAAAAAGCCAATAAACTCACCACGCTGGCTAATGCATGTTGGTGAGCAGCCCATCCATGTTCGTATACTATATGAATAACCACATAGTAATAACAGCTGCAATGACAAGAATGTATGGAGTGAACATTAGGAATTTTCCCTGCTCACTTTCTTTAAGGCCTCCAAGAGGAATCAAAGGGTCTCCTTTCAGTTAATAGCAAACTCCTTTCTGCAGCCAACAAGAAATACATATTTATAAATAATAATTTAATTACATAAAACTTTCTTCTTATATCAACATAAATATTAATAAATATATATTTCTTGTTGTTGTTGTTGTAGATTCTTATATATTGTACAAGATGGTGCCCCACAACCCCATCTTATACATTTCAATTCTGATGGACAGATTAAGCATGAAAAATCATACATAAGGTTTGGGCACTAATCCTAATCTAGATATAAATTTTATAACTTAAATTTCAAGAATATAGGTTTCAAAGCATTGCTTATTTCATTTCCATGCTGATGGACATTAAGATGGCCACTATACCTTTGAAAGGCATGATTGTAATACGTATACATGCCACTCGCCAGGAGAGAAGATTCCCCCCTTGGAAGGATACACAGTGTCCATCCATTTTATCATACCAATAGGTATTATTAACATATTATTGGGATATCTGCTCAATATAGTAGTGTTCCATAATGCTAAGCACAGTTCCCTTTATCTCAGATTATAAAAAGAAATTTAAAGCTGCCCTCAGAAATATACATTCTTATTAAGAAGACAAAAGAATAATTGACAAAACACATACATGCCATGAAATAACTTAAGTAAAATATTTATTCCCTTGCACATGAATATATAACGATTAAACCCTGTTACCCATCACCTATTACAAAGAATAAATCAAAGAATATGTGATTAAAACTGTACTCCTTTAATTTATATACATTAAAAAATGTTTGTTTGGATGAAGTGGTCTGAGTTCCGTAACCACACATTTGTATTAGGCAATATAACAAAAACAAAACTATTACCATAATATGCTCGGCTGTACATGTATGCTTCTTTTTGCATTCCTTCCACAATTTAATATTTTGGAAATTGTGTATTGTCATACATGCAAGCACACAAAGAAATAAAATAAAAACCATTATTTTATGCATCTTATCTTGACTTTATTGATGCAAATCTAAATGGTTGAAACATAAAGGCAATATAAAGGTAGATGCACATATTCATCATATATTTTGTAATTTTAAACTAAATCTAGAAGAATGATTAAAGAATTCTGCATATATACACTACCAAAATATCAATTAATTTTGCAGAATTATTAGATTTTAAGCATGTTACAAATGTATTATATAAATATATAAACAGTATTTGAGAAACAATATCAAGTGATTAAAAAAATAAAATTTACCCTATGGAGTCTTGAGATTTCTTCTGGTCTTGGGACTTCTGGACATGCTATAGACATCTGTCTCACAGGGCAAGAAAGTCTCCTTTCTTTATTATATTAGTCTGGTGATTTTCATCATCCTCACTGACTGAACCTGGGTGGCTACAAGGAGTGGGATGGGTGCACTGAAGCAGGATTCTACCCATGGCTGTCACTTTAGCTGATGTAGGAATTTCTCTCTATCCTGAGTTGGTTTACTGCTGTGGTACTCACATGAAAACTGCTACTTTGATTTACAATAAATGATTTTCAAAAGAGATTCAGTTCTATGCTCTCTCTTCTATTTCACTATATTGTTAACAGTTCCACATATTCTTCTGGATTAAGGCCTGACTATGATGCCAAAAAAGCATACAACTGGAAGCAACAGGAGCTCAAAACCAATGCCAGGTTTTTACTAATCTTAAATCTCTTCCATACTGACCACAACCATCACCATTACATTATTAAGTCTATATTCAAAGTGCAGGTATGTTTTTGTAGGTAATCTCTGCTTTAATTTTGGATTGATGAATAATTGCAGGGATTTATTCTTTCTGACTGATTAACAACTGCTGGAACAATTTACTGCCAGAATGATTGACTCTGAATCATTGATTGTCAGACTGGATATTGACTGACAGTTTTTGCATGAACTGATCTACTGTTTTGACCACTGTTACTTTCTTTGACAAAAAATGTATTCTAATACCCTCACCATACCTGGTGAGTAGTATATATAGCACCTCCAATACTTAGTCAATTTGATTATTCCCCTTCGCATAATTGTCTCCAGCTTTTTATCTTGGTGGCTAATTAATTTGATTAAAGCAGATTCCTTTCAATTACAGAATTTTATTCTTAATTAATTCTATTATTTTCTTTAATTTTATCTAGGTAAACGCATACCACTCAACTGATAAATATCAGTTTAAAAAAATAATTACAAAAAAAAATTCCTTTACACTAGAAATTAAAAATACTTTACAACAATAAATAAGGTTTTTTTTTTTTATCTCTGCCTTGGTGTTAGGATTCTTCAAACTCTTTTGTTTAGAAAAATAAGAGCACAAGGCAGGATATCCATTAAGTAATTAGTGTACTTTGATTTTTAGTAAATCAATGGTCATCTGAATTTTTAATGCGTTAAATCTAGAAAGTTTGCTAATTAAAAAAAAGATAAAATATAGATGCTTTGGAACATTTAATTATGTTGTATATTTTTATTCCATTATAACATGTTCCAGCATGTAAATAACTTTTTACAAGAAATATGAAAGAAAATTATAAATGTAAGATGTTTACATTTATTGCTACAACAACCCCCCCCCCCAAAAAAAGTATGAATATAGAATAATATGCGTAAATTTACACCTCTTGAGCATGTGTGTGCATAGGTAAGAAATATGTATATAGACCGACTTCATCCATTTTATACTATGTTTATCATAGTTACATAATTTAATAATTTTGTTTAATATAACTGAGCTGTAGCTTTAACTACATCCATTTTGTGTGTGGCACTTTTAGAGTGCCTGGCACAATACATCCCTCTCTGATGAGACATTCAAATGTGATTACCCATTTAATGTCTCCATTAACTATTTACATTTCAACACCATCACAATATATACATGTTAAAATTTTTCCTTTTTTTTCTTTTCTTTATGTCCCATATGCTATAGCATGGTAGACAACATCCAATCACCAAAAATGCATGCCCTAGTTCCCCAAGCATTAATGTGACAGGCCAAGACTGCATCATCCCTCTGCCTCTCAAGTTCGAAACAATAAGAAACATAGAAGATTGGCATAATTCATCCAGACTTCTGTGGTAGTACAAAGTATTTAAGTATTAATATCCAATAAAAGCACCCATGCTCATTCCTTTGGAGGCTTACAGGATCTTTTGCACCATCAGATTAAGAGTTTCTTATTCTTTCAAGAGTGTTACAAAAATATATATAGAAAATAACCTTAATGAATGCACCCATGCTCATTCCTTCTTTTGAGGCTTACAGGGTCTTTTGCATCATACAACATGGATCCCAGAGAGAAGTGGTTTTTTTCTTTACTTCTGCAAATACAGTACCACCTGCCTTTTCTTGATGGATTACATACAATGTCATAAAGCCACAGAAATTTCAACCTACATACAGATCCCCAGCACACCTCTAAATCCTCGTCATCTCAAACCTAGAGTACTGGAAACACTGACATGGATACACTCATACAACAACTGGAAAACCATGATCCACACACCTGACTATCAAATGACATGACCAACCACCTACAACAACTGTCTATTTCCAGAAAACATTTCATTTTTTTTAAATTTTGTCTGGGTCAGTGTTCTGGGTGATTACTTTCCAGTTCATGAATATTGCATCTAAATCTTTATTTTATAGCTATCTGACAATCTCTGCTTGTTATTTCTATCCCAGTTATTCTGATCCCTGCTGTACTTTATAATATAATGAACAGTTCTACTTCTTTCTCTGTCAAGGAGCTTAAATCTCTCTTCTTTGGTTTCATATTAAAGCAGTGCTGTAGAGTACTTCCATAAACTCAATGATCCTCTCTACTACTTTTCTTTCAGCACTTATTTTTATTCATACATTTCTTGATCATAGAAGGGTTCTTCTTTATGTATATGCTAATTTTTATGTTTTTTACTTTCTTGTTAATATTTACATCTTTATTTTCAATTACATCAGTATATATCCACTCTAACTTTTCTACTCCATGAATTTCATTAGTCAATTCTATCTCTATCCCATTGCAACTTTTTGCAGCTTCTTCGACTCTTTTGTCTATTTCTCATCGTATTCCCTTGCCATTCACTTCTATCACTTGCTGCCTTGTCTGGATCTCTTCCTCTCTATCACTATTACTTTGATGGAGGTACTTACAATTTTCCTTAATGCCTCAGATACTTGTTTCCATCTCTAATGACATTTCTTTCCTAAAGTCATGAAACCTTTCAGTTGTATCCTGTATTATTTCCTCCAATATTTCTTTTATTTGGTTAGACATTTCATGTCTTTTATTTATTTTGACATCTGGCAGAGGTTGAGTTTTACAGAATTTATCATTATCACCAGGTTTTCCTTTCCCCCTTTGGATTTCTCTTCATTTTGTTGTATCTTGTTTATTTCTGTACTACTCTCTAATGATTCATATTGTTTCTCTTCCATTTCCATATCATTCTCAAGTTCATTTCTATCATTAATCTTTTGCTGCTCCATCTTTTAGAGTGCAATCTTGTCCACATGAATAAATATATATCTATTTATCGGTATTCTTAACTTGCATATTTACCTTATACATCAATAATGAAAACTATTACTTTTAAAACTAAAATTTTCTACTAACCCAACTGTTTCAAGGAAACTGACCAAACTTTTTATTTCACTTACTTTTACTATATTATTGTTTTTATTTTTTCACAAATATTCAGTTCCACACACCTAGCTCCTTCACATTCTGCTCACCATTTATTTCACCCCCACCCATTATGCTCCAGCTCTATTATTTTCTATCTCAAAATCTAAAAAAGAACAAACTTTCAACTTAACTCTACTATTGACTGAATTATTTTCTGAGATCACCATTTTTTATATAATAAATTCGACCTAAATATTTTCTCACTGAAGACCTCTGCCCATTTTTATACCCGTGTGTAGTTTATATAAATATACAGTATCTGTTTTCTCTCTCAACAATTAATTTATTTTAATATACGATAAACTTTTTTTTTTAATTTAAAACTTTTTCCGATTTTGCAAGCTTTTCTTTTCAATTATTACATTTGGTGGTCATATTTTTCATATACTGACCACGTTAAGTCAAGCCCAATATGTTAGGTGCCATTTTCTTTCTGTACTGGATGGTGCCCCACATCCCACTTATATAATTCAATTCTGATGTACAGATTAAGCATGAAAAATGGTAGATAAGGTTAGGGTACTAATCCTAATCTAGATATAAATTTTTATAACTTAAAATTTTAAGAATATGCTGTTAATTCAGCATGGTTTTGAAGCATTCTTTATTTTTATTTCCATGCTGACAGACATTAAGATGGCCACTACATACCTTTAAAAGGTATGATTACAATATGTTTATGCACCACTCCCCAGGTGAGAAGATTCCCCTCTTGGAAGTATACACAGCATCCATCCATTTAATCATACCAATAGGTTTTATTAACATATTATTGGGATATCAAATTATCTACTGCCTGATATAGTAGTGTCCCATAATTCTAAGCCCAGGTCTCTTTATCTCAGTTTATAAAAAGAAATTTAAAGCTGCCCTCGAAAATAAATATTCTTATTAAAAAACAAAAGAATAATTAACAAAACACATGCATGCTGTGAAATAACTTGGGTAAAATATTTATTCACTCACACATAAATATATAATGATTGAACCCCATTGCCCATCAGTGATTGCAAAGGATAAATCAAAAAATATATGTGATTAAAACTATACTCCCTTAATTTATGTACATTAAAAATGTTTGTTTGGATGAAGTGGTCTGAGTTCCATACCCACATGTTTGTTTTAGGCAATATAACAAAAAAAAACTATTACCATCATATACTCAGTCCTACATGTATGCTTCTTTTTGCATTTTTCCACAATTTAATATTTTGGAAATTGTGTATTATCATACATGTAAGCAGAATAGAAAACATGGGGATATATTTAAGTAACCAATTGACAGTAAGTCAAGATAGATGGGATACAAATTTTGGTTCTGTAGAATAAAAGTTAGAAGTAGTACCAAAGGGTTATATGACCATAGCCAAGCAATATAAAAATAATGAAATAACTTTGAATATGGTGAGAGGATATTTGCAGTGAAGTTAATACCCTAAAGTTAGAAATAGATGCAGTCCAAAAACAGGTAAAAGTAAAATATCAAGATCTGAGAAAAAGGCAAGGCAAGTCAAATTGTGAATTGAATAAAATATCAAAAGAAACACAGAATATGATCATTTGACTGAACAAAACCTTCATAGAAGAAATGTAGGATCCTGTGGAATTTACTAAAACTGGAAATATATAACAACAAAAGTCAAATAGACTTTAATGATACACTAAGGAATCAAGAAAGAGTTATAATAAAAAATGTAAGAAAGTACCTATAGTGTGAAGAAAAAGACATGCATCATAAATTTTTAGTTATGATGAAAGTAGTGGCAAAAAGCACCACCAAAAAAGCCAATGACAATGCTTGACTAAGCAATTCTTCACTTTGCAAAAAAAAATTGTTTGGAAAAGAGGCAAATGTAGGAATAGGTTCTCAATCCACAGATATATTATTAAATCAGAAATTTATATATATATATATATATATATATATATATATATATATATATATATATGTGTGTGTGTGTGTGTGTGTGTGTGCGTGCATATTATAGATATTAATAAGTAATAGTTATTAATAAACAATAGTGAGAAAATGAATATTATAAGAAATAATATTAGTTGCATTAGACTTATATTAAATAAAGCAGTTTATTATATAACTTATTTTTTTAAAAAATAAAACAGGTTAAGGGGCCATATCTATAGGTCAACAAATTAATGGCCTGAAAGCACACATGTTGTCAGAAAGAAAAGTATGACTGTGAAAACAGAAAGACACAGACACATTTTAATTACAGATAAATTTTAATTTTTATTCTTTTTATGTTATCTGAATTATAAATTGTCAAAAAGGAGGGGATGTTTTACATATAGAAGGAGAAATTAATTTTTTTTTGTTGCTTGACCATTAAATATCATCAGTTTTGGAATTCTGTTTTCTTTCTGAATGACAGTGATTTTTGTGGAAAGAAACTTTTAATTTGGAAAAGCTAAAGGGGTTGCAGAAATCTGAGATGTTTAATGAGCTATGTGAGGCAGAGAGGAGATAGTCAATATTCAGTTGGTAAGATTTAGTCAATCTCTTTTAAGCTCTCATGAGCAGAGTTGATAGAAGTGAAGGCAGAAAAATATCAAAATCTTGCATTAAATAGTATAGATGTTTTGATATAGAAACACTATAGCAGTTAAGCTATTCTGGAGGGATTGATAAAGTTTGAGTCTCTAAAAGAAGCTGAACAATAAAATGGTTCTAAGGAAAGTGCACAAATTGCTAATTTGAAAAGAAAGTAAAATCGGTGATTATATATTTTGTTAGCTGTCGGTAAAGGATGCAGTGTTAACCATGCTATTTGTCCTCAATGATCTCTATCACCATGAGTGCAATGGTTTGTCTGTAAACTCATATATATATTTATTTAATACTCAAGGAATGTCTGTGTTTAAAGTCAACCACACATGCTGTCTCAGAGACTTCTTTTTTACTCAATGGTTTATTAAAAAACTGTCATCTTTAAAGAGAGAGAGAAGAGGAAGGAAGAAAAGAAAGAAGATATATAAAATCCACACATTAAGCCTTAACTGGTCTACCAATTAGTTTTTCTAAAGTTTTTTTTTATGTTCATCAATAGTGACAACAATAACTTTGAAATGGTAAAAACAAGCTAAACCAATGCAGTTCGAGATGTGGACAAAAGAGCAGTCTATTGTTTCAACTTGGATATTAGTAAGAACTAAAAATGGATGGTAACTTAAAATTTTTATTAATTCTTTCTCCTTACTTATTGAAAGTAATCATATGAGACTCTTTCTATAAGTCTAACATCATTTCTTTTTCTTTTAATATTTAAACATTAAAAGTTTATTTATTTTATTACTAATTATCATTACAACATAACAACATGCAAATACATTTTAAAGTTATTAACTTAATGTTTCATTATCTTTGAATATTTTTTTTATATATTTTAATAAATAAAATGTCTTTTTTTTTCATGTGTTGAGTTAAATAACTACTTGAGCAATCTGTCAATATCTATTTTATAATGTTTTATTTATTTATTTGCATATTTAAATTTGATATAAGTTGTTTTTGCTCAAGATTTAAATAATTTTTTTATGTGTATAATTTGTTTATGAAGAAATGTTGTGAAGGGAAACATTTTAACATTATATATATATATATATATATATATATATATTATATATATATATATATATATATATATGATAACATATCACAAATGTGCATGTGAGTGAATGATTATACAAACATATCTCAATTAAGATAAGTTAAAATAGATTAGAGTAAAATCTTATTGATTAATGATTTTTTTGTTTAAAAATTAATAGCATCTAGAGTCGGTATAGAGTCACATGTAAAAAAGTAAACACACATATATTGCATGAATGATTTTTATATTGCCTTTATAACATATATGATAAAGCTGGGAAAATATTGAGTAAGCATTCAATGGAATACTTTTTTATGTTTTCTTTTAAACCAGCTTGTTTTAAAATGGATAGGAACATATACATATATTTAATTTTATTTGGTTTTGTTTTAATAATGTATTTGATTGAAATAATAATTGCAGTCTATTAGATGATTAAAAAATTGTTTTATTAAAGGAAGAATCATAATAAATATAATTATACAGTATTTGGATTTCGAGTTCTTATTATTAGTATTGTTTTGTTTTAATTTTATCATTTAATTATAATCAGTCATCATCACTAATAAGTATTAAGCATTGGATCACAATTTACATATAACCATGTTTTAAGTAATTATATGTTTATAACAAAAAGCTAAAATGTTATGTTGTGAGATTAATTATGACCATCATCATCGCTGGTAAATATTAGTAATTCATTCCCATTTAAATATAATAATGTTTTTAAGTAAATAAGAGTATAAAAAGCTAGATGTCATGTTGTGAGATTAGTGATGACCATCATCATCGCTGGTGAATATTAATAATTAAATCCCAGTTTAAATATAATAAGGTTTTAAGTAAGTATCAAGTTATAAAAAAAGCTAAATTAGTTATAATTGCAAAACTGTGGCTAGAATCTTCTTCATCATCATCATCACCGTTATATTATGATAAAAATAGGTTTAATGGCCATATATATAAATAATGGTCCTTCCTATGTTTGTTTGTGAGCCATTTGTAAGAGCACCCATGCATCTGTAAATCTATGTACTTAAACTGAGCTGGTAATATCGGTAAAAAGTGTTTAGCACATCTAAAAATGTTAAGTATTGAGAATTTATGATATTGGAATCTTATAGTTTTATTGTGATAAATTATAAGGATGTCGTTTTTCATTCATCCAAGTGCATGCGTTGAAAGAATGTACCAAGTGGGTTTGCACTAGGTATACTATGAACAGATATGATAGAACTTTATCTGGGTTTAGACAACCTAGTGGCACCCAGCTAAAACACATGTACATAAGTAAACTGAATAAAAGAGTTTGATTTTCTTTTCCAACTTGATACTATTTAATATTAATTTTTTTTAATATTTTTGAGTAGTCCCAAATAGCGCCATTGTATGCGATTATGAATTGTCTTATATATGTGGAAAGAGGAAAGGATTCTTTGTTTAAAGAATCTATTATTGGAGATAAGCGTAATGCACTCCATTGGTTTCACTATAATTTTTATTTAGTTGCTATAGGCAATATTTATTTATTTTGTCAGAATAGCTAGTATATTTTATTGGTTACGATGATATCCCAATATCGCGAATATTTTAAATCTTAAGAGATATATGCCAGTGATTATTTTTATTTCATTTGTTTAGAAATGAGATAATTTATTTATCTTATGATTGTAGTGACTAGATCAATATTTATGATAGTTACAAAAGGGCTGTCATTATATTTCTTTTTAGTTACAAATGAGTACTTGGAGTCGTAAGAGACTTGGTAACTGTCATAGTATATTTCTTTTTAGTTACAAAATATATATTATAAATCATAATGATGTTCTTCTGGAAAAAACATGTTTAATAAAATAATATTTAGTAATAATAATAACAGATAGTGCCAAAAACGTTATTATTATTCATTTTTATTTTATTTTTATTAAATGCAGTATTTTCCAAATAAATCATTAAGATTTATGAAACATCTTTTGCCATGAAAACATCCATTTCATGAATCAATAGAAGAATAAAAACAGCATAATAATAATAACAATAATAATAATAATAATCATCATCATCTTCATTATATGTGAATAAATATTTGTATTTTCTATTAATTGATAAGTGAAAGAAAGGTGCATGGTACCTTTATTTCCTGAAGTTTTTACAATTGCATGTCTCACTTCTTTATTTAAAGTACTGGGCAATTCAGAAAATATAGTAATTGTATATTGTTTTTTCTTGTTCTTCATTACTATATAAATCTTTCCCGGTCTCTACCACACATTTCATGATATCATCTAGTTTTTGTATTAGTTCATTTTTTTTCTTATTGCATAAATAAGCTTTCTAACAAAACCAAAATGTTCTTTTACATGAGTGTCACTTTTAGTCCCTTTTGTAGTTTTTATTGTAAACCACAATTATATTTTGCTATAATATTATTCACTATTTTCAATACCATTTTACAAACTCTAGATATATCCAATTTTTTTTTAATGAATCATTTATATATATTTTTATATTTTTTCTTTTCTTTATACATTTTCTTGTCTCAGGAGATAAATTTCTAGTAAATTGCTTCTTTGGTTTGTACCAACTATCTATGCTGGGTTCTTAATTATGTACCAGCTATCTTATTATTTATTGCATTTAAATTTGAACTAGCATCAAAAACTGTTTATATATTAAACCGATTTGCAAGTTCTAATTTAAATTCATTGTAATGTTTTTGGAGGTTAGAATTATCAACTGTGAGTACTGTCTTTATTAATCACTTTTGTCTCTATACATTTGTTATAACCCCTATATTACATATTGCTAAAAGATGATATCTTAACTTATTAAGACATTACAATCTTGAATTACATACCCTCTGTTAGTTATAATATAATCCAACCCTGCTGCACCTTTATTTGCATGCTTCCATGTTGATTTACATTTAGCATATGTCAACCCTTTGAGACCGAAAACCGCTTGTTTACGCATTAAAAAAAGTTTACAATTTCGACCGCAATAGCGTGCAAACCGTATACGTCACAGTTACGCTTTTTTTTTCTTTCTCTCCGCCATTTTTCTATCTTTTTGTACGTCTAAAAATTTTTTCTGAGCGATGAAAATTAGATTTTTTATAGCAATTTTTGTAAAGTACATTATTAAAATTTTGTAATTTTTTTTATCTTTCTAGATTTTATCAACCGATAAAAAAAATATACGGAGAAAACAATTATTTTCGCCGCTAAACGTAATTACGTTTCTAACGAACTTTTCTGTTGATGTGTTTGATTTTGAGGTTTCGTATTCCCCATTACCTGTAAGTATTCAACATTCATCATCATCATCTCCCACTAATATATAATAATTGCTTGTAATTCCTTTGGGTTATTTATTTTATTTTATTTACTGTTTTTATACATTTCATTGTAGATAAGTTTTTATTCATTTTATAGCTTATTTTGCTATTATGGTTTGCTATGTAATAATGCATAATTTAACTCACTCTTACCCTCATGATATTCCAATAATGTAGTAATTATTTTTTACATGCATAACTTAGAATTTACTACGTTTTTATTCATTTCATTGTAGATAACTTTTTATTCATTTTATAGCATACTTTGCAGATAACTTTTTATTCATTTGATAGCATACTTTGCTATTATGGTTTGCTATGTAATAATGCATAATTTAGCTCACTCTTACCCTCATGATATTCCAATAATGTAGTAATTATTTTTTACATGCATAACTTAGAATTTACTACATTTTTATTCGTTTCATTATAGATAACTTTTTATTTATTTGATAGCATACTTTGCTATTATGGTTTGCTATGTAATAATGCATAATTTAGCTCACTCTTACCCTCATGATATTCCAATAATGTAGTAATTATTTTTTACATGCATAACTTAGAATTTACTACGTTTTTATTCATTTCATTGTAGATAACTTTTTATTTATTTGATAGCATACTTTGCTATTATGGTTTGCTATGTAATAATGCATAATTTAGCTCACTCTTACCCTCATGATATTCCAATAATGTAGTAATTATTTTTTACATGCATAACTTAGAATTTACTACGTTTTTATTCATTTCATTATAGATAACTTTTTATTTATTTGATAGCATACTTTGCTATTATGGTTTGCTATGTAATAATGCATAATTTAGCTCACTCTTACCCTCATGATATTCCAATAATGTAGTAATTATTTTTTACATGCATAACTTAGAATTTACTACGTTTTTATTCATTTCATTGTAGATAACTTTTTATTCATTTTATAGCATACTTTGCAGATAACTTTTTATTCATTTGATAGCATACTTTGCTATTATGGTTTGCTATGTAATAATGCATAATTTAGCTCACTCTTACCCTCATGATATTCCAATAATGTAGTAATTATTTTTTACATGCATAACTTAGAATTTACTACATTTTTATTCGTTTCATTATAGATAACTTTTTATTCATTTGATGGCATACTTTGCTATTATGATTTCCTATGTAATAATGCATAATTTAGCTCACCCTTACCAGTTGCTCCACATCATCATCATCAGTTATTTTGAAATTGATTTTGCTCATGCATTTATATTTTCAACAATTTGCAAACTGTCTTCAAACTAACCACTCTGTTCTGTGAAACTAACAAGGTGAAAAAAATAAATACCTCACAATGCTGAATCAACAGTCATCATCATCTCCCACTCATATATAATAATTGCTTGTAATTCCTTTTGATTATTTATTTTATTTTATTTACTATGTTGTTATTCATTTTATTTTAGAAACAAATTTTTTAAATTATTTATTTGCATATTTGGCAATTATGATCTGCCATGAAATAATGCATAATTTATCTCGCCCCACCCCTGATTTTTCAATAATATAGTCATTATTTTTTACCCCCATAACTTAGAATTTACTAAAGTTATTACTGTTATTTTTTTTTTGATCCTCACTAAAACCTTGCATTTCTAATAGATATCCCGCATAGAGGGCCTAGAAAAACAACTGCTTGCAAAAATAGAACATATAGAGTGTCAAGCAGAAAAAAGAAATTGAAATGGTCACCTTTTGCCACATTACACCAACAATCTGTAACTCAGGTAGGTCATGTTATATATTATTTTTTTCTGCATTTTATGACGAATGTGCTGAAGCTGTCTATGAAATTGTCATTTTAGGCTATATCTTTCAAAATTGAGAGTTTGTGAACCAATGTAAAAATAAAGATATTTAAAAATGTGAAAAATCTCCTTTCTTTAATTATTTTTTTGTGGTAATGACTATTTTATCAGCTTCATTACATTCTTTCATATTTGCACTTTCTAAAAATGTATATATATTTGTTATTTATTGTAATAAATTAGACATTTCATTTAAAATTGTATGTCCTGTAATTTTTTCTGTGAATTCAAAATGGCCGTTCAGGTCTCTAGGGGTTTTAAAGAAAGAAATCATAATATTCAGCTTTTCTGGAAGGTCCACATGTCTGTCTCCTCTCTTATTGCTATCACCACATCCACATCATTTTTATTTTTAATTGTTTACCAAGTCTAGTATTAAAGTCTCCCATGCCAATTTTCAAATATTGTTTGGTTTGATCAAAAGCACATTGTGCATCGGTTATAAAAATTCTCTACTTCTACATCGCAATTAAAAACTGGTTGGGGCCTTCACCTGAATTACTTGCATTTGATATCTTCCATTGTGTTGAATAATTAATCTTACCCTTCTGTCTGATATGACATCAATATTTTCAATGTTATTCTTTCACATATTTATTTATAATAAATCCTACTCCATTTGTGCTTCCATTGTTTGCACATGTGCAGTACATGTCTATATTTGTTTTAAATGCACTAAAATCATCTATATTCTGTTTAATATTAGACTGTTTTTCAATTTGTAAAATCTTCCTTCTCTTGAAGGTGATCTAAAGTACTAAAATAAAAGAGTGGTCATTTAATAGCAGCAACTTGGATTTTTCATATGAAATAATTTACAGAATAATTTCTTATTATTACTTAAAATATAATTGATTACATTTTAATTTGTATTACGGAATTCTGTTATCTAAAAACCCTTTAAGGTCGATATAGATTTTCTTTACTTTGATTGAAGAGAGAAAACCAAATAGGTTTAAATTTTATAAAGAATAAAATGAAGCAAAATAATGGATAATACATTATGTTTTCAAATGTAAAGAAAATAAATTTGTTTAACAGTTTATATGTAATCTGAAGTAGAATCCAAATGCTAAAGAAGCTAATATGTCAGCATAAATTGTTATCATAATAGTTAGTAGTTATATTATATGTTAACACTTTTTTAAATGAAATATTTTTTCAGAATATACAAATGAACTGAAGTACATATTATATAATCTTATGCCTATATATTTTTTGTTTGCCTATAGAAATAATTTTTGGAATATGAGTATAATTTTTAAGAAGTAATTTTTAAAATTTGAATACTTATTAAATGTGATATCTTATTACAAGCCTAATACCAGATGTTAATTCTAATAATATCAATTCTATTAAAGTCATAAATGAATTGAACAATGTATATAATTTTTATATCTGATTAAAAAATTGTTTTTTTAACCCTGTTGAAAAAATAATTTCTTTCAATTGTTATTAAGTTAAATATCTTATTTCAATTTATGTATTAGACCTATTTAACACAAATACAAAAATTCTCTATTCTTTTGTAATTAATAATATTTTTTCGAGACAGTTTTATATAGAATTTATATTCTTCTATTTTCTTTAAAAATAAATTGGAATCCGTTTCTATTTTTTGGTGTCTATGATAGGGGCGATATTCTACTTGCAATCATAGAGGCATATATATTATTTAAACCGTAGCCCAAAAGAAGATTAAAGGAAATAAAGATGCAAAATATGTGTCATGGTGGTAATGAAAGGAATATAAGGGTTTTGTGACATATGCTCACACTTCAAAGTTTATTGGAGATATAAAAATGATATAATGTGTTAATGATGTTTCACAAATGTTTGTCATTAAAGATTGTTTTTTTTAATGTGCCAGTTATTCTTACTAAGAATTATATATCAAATGTAGTAAAAAAAGTATATCATTTTTAAAATACAGTTTCAGAAAAAAAAACGATATGAATTTTTTTCTTTCACTTTTGAATTAATTTGTGGCTTATCCAACAGATATATCCTTATGCCTCACCGGATACAATAAATCTTGATGTTAGTCGATAAACATGTGTAATATACTACGACTTGTTTGCTGCAACTACGTACATATTTAAATTACTGACATATGATTTAAAATTCTAAAATTGTTAATATTTATTATAAGACGCCATAAATTTAATTGATAATCAAAAACTTAGATGGATTCATTAAATTTTCTTTCATTATGAATAAAAATACCATTAATAATGAGATTTTTCCTGCTATAACGGAAAAACCTTTCCTGTTCAGTATAAATGAATAATAAACATAGTTTATATTATATAAAAGATAAATTGAATTTGCAAGAAAAATCAACACTAAAGATTGAAAATCCAGCAATCATGTGCAATGGCTCCAGCACCCAAGTATGAAATTGATGAAAGAATGCAATTATCGCGAGGAAATATATTATTAATTGAAGTATCTAATTTCTACAAATATAATCGCGGGCGCATAAATTTAGGTCAGAATAGCTCGAATATATTGGAACAATGGAAACAAAATGAGTTGGCCTTTTGCTTTCCTCATTCTCTGGGGGTGGGTGGAAAGGGGTTAGAAAGATATTGAGATTATAGAGAGCAAACAAACAATCCTATTTATGTAAAAAAAAACCCACAAAAATAGATTATTGTTAAATAGAAATGAACAAAAGTAAAAATAGGTAGATTGAAAATATTAATTATAATATCACGTGCAAATTAAAGTTCAAAATACAAAGTAAATGTTCAAATAATTTTAAAGTGTATACATTATATGTCCCTATACATGATTTTTTTAACTCACATGCTAAATTGTTTATTAAATTCATAATATGCCACAGGAGACAAGGTTATCTTCATCTGAAATTATTTATGGCTATATAAAATAAATAATAATTACATATTTCTATAATCTCTAATCTGTGTTTATAAAATGCAGTTAGATCAGAAATTTAACATTTTGATTTCAAATTGAAAGGGGTTTGTGTGTGGGAAATCTCTTTCAGCCTAATAATTAATTGCTTTATTTAATTATATATTTCCATATGTATACATCACAGGAGTCGAGTATAAATTTGAAAATGGCAATTATGCTCTGAATTATATCGAAATTAATACTGAAAATAAAAACTGCAAAATTATAATAAAACATTAAAGAAAATTATGTTATATAAGAGATATGCAAGAAAATAAGATGAATAACTTGCTTAATAAATAAAACAAAATATCACAAATCTTTAATCACATAAAATAATAGTAAGTATGAATTCTTAGCTTGTAAGATTTGGACGGTTTTTTTTCCTTTCAAT
>JAQFVV010015127.1:0-20138 GCA_028023455.1 Epiperipatus broadwayi | reverse complement strand
GAATTTTGTCATTGATTGGATAGATATTCTGTGGTAGATTTTGTGACCAATCAGGGGGGTTTTGTTAAATTTTTAATCTTTTACCAAATCTGTAATTTTTGATTATCACCATTTTACTGTGTATTTTTTTTTTCTTTCTGATGAAAACCAGTCCTCTGGTTGAAATATAATATTATTTATTGGATTTATAAGTCTTTTTTGTTTATATATATATATATATATATATATATATATATATATATTCAACGAAGCATTATATGCAGCTGGTAATGTGAATTATGGTATATTCTTAGAAAAATGGATGTATGCAAATATTTTATTGATTTTATTAAGAAATCTATACATAAGACTAGAGCCTACATATAATATAGCCTTTGGTAAAACAAACTAATTTTAAATTAGCAAAAGTTAGATATGTTTATATATTGACATTCTAATTATTCAGTTTTTTTAATGCAAAAATGTACATAATGAGAAAAACAAGATTAAAAAATAAAAATAAAAGTGGATCCAGTATTTGGAGGGGGGAGATAAAATAATAATTATAATAATAATAACAACAAAAAATTGACTTTAAAAAGGTTGATGAAGATATAATTATCATCATCAGACTTTCCTAACTTGGATAGCAATAAAAATCCAACAGATGATAGATTCGTCATTAATTAATATTGGATATACCAGTAATAAAATATTTTTGTACAAAAAGATCAATATTGTTTACTCTGGAGTCTATCTTTTGATTATCTGAAGATGTGAAAGTTCTAAAAATAAAAGAAAGTATGATTTTTGTGAGATTTAAAGTTTCAGGAAAACTTTTGGAGACAACCATATTGAAATTATTTTATTTTGGTCATATGATAAGATAATCCAATTTATTAAAGAATGTAACAAAAGAATTGCAATTAACAAAAAAAGATTATTAACAGTGAAATAAATGGACTTCATTATCATAACAATATTTTTAAAAGTTTTAAAACCTTACATAATATGGTCATTATTTGAATAATATAGAGTATTTGCTTGACTATTGATTAATACTTATTATATAATTAGCATTGGCTTCTGCTTAATACTCCTTTAACTGGATATATTTGCATTTTTGAAAAGATTAATCCTATATTCCAAAAAAAAGAAAAAATAACCAGATTTTTTAGACTAAATTTTATTGATAAATGTGTGCATTAAATTCTTTATATTTCATTTATTATAATGTATTACACAACATTTATTTATATCCTACATTTTATCATTCATATTATTTAAAAGTTTTTATTGTATTTCTTGATTATCATATTTTGTCTACATCAAGTGATATTTTATTTTAGATAATAATTAAATGTATCTGATGTCATAAAATACATCATAGAAAATAAACTTTTTAAATTAATAATGGAGTACATCGTCTTATCTCATCATTTTATTGAGTAATGAATTTGTTAGCATTTAATGTTCTAATCAGTTGCAATTGATTTATTATTAACTTAGTAATTTACACTTTGCTAAAAATTTATTTGAATTTAAAAAAGAAAAGAAATCAATTACAAAAATTTAGAGTATTGTGAAGGGGAGAAAATTGTTTTTCATTATAATACTTCTAAATATAAAATCTTTCATAAGTAAAATATTTATTTGTTGTTACTCAAATCATTAAAAACATCTAAATAAATGTTTAATGAATACTGCGTTATAAGAAAGATATTTAAATAATTTATTTCATTATTATATTTATTACTTTGCTTAATTTCATGTATAAAATTAAATAAAACATAATACAAATATTCATTTACATAATTATTATATAAAAAGATTTATTTTATTTGTTATTATATTATTTAATTTCACAAGTGACACATTCAGCTGCCATATTATCAAGGTATTAACAATAAACTATAAAATTATTCTTATTATTATTAGAAATAAATGCAAAATTTTTTTAATCAAAAAATAAATTATGTTTTAATATCAATGTTTTATTTTGTTTTTTGTTTTTTTGCAAAAATACTTCGTGTTTAATTACAGCTTATTTTCCATTAATTTATCTCTTAGCTGAACAAAAATTAAACTGAAAATGACTACAATGTTTATCTACATTCTCTTTTTAATCTTTATATTACTCTAATAAACAGACACATAATATATAGAGAGATAAATTATTATTTTGGGGGCAAAACGATGTATTATTTTGCATTACAATCCGATATTTCGACGGACTAGCGACCGCCATTATCAAGGTTACCTTTTTACATACAAACGTGAAAACATTAAAAATAATATATATATATTAATACTAATGTAAAATAATACTTATACAGAATTTAAATATAAAATTTAACAATATTTGTTGTTCCAAGTATACTTTCGACGTTTTGTCATATTAATCTGCTGAATGATCATGAATATAAGGTGAAAACATTGAAAGTATACTTGATACAATAAATATTGTTAAAATTTTATATTTAAAGTCTGTATGAGTATTATTTACATTAATATTTAAAATGGCAGAGTATGGAAACATTATTATAATATTAATACAAATATAACATATATATATATATATCATAATTTTTAAAAACAGAAAGAAAATTTTAAAAAATCAAAATTAAATATTTATAGCTAAAAAAAAGACTTGGAATAAAAATATTATAATAATCTTAATTAATATGTAATTGGCTGAATTTAATTTCAATAAATTTTATTTTTTTATGTTTTGTAATTAATTAAGTTAATTTAAAAAAAGAAAAAAAAAATTTAACAAAAGATATGTTTGCTTTACATCCATCCGTAAGTCTTCTGTGTAATTCTTAGCACACACCTGAAATGTGGAATAATTTTGATTTTTTATAACAACATTATAATTAAAGGTCTTTACTTATTGTTTGAAAGAATGTCTTTATAAAAAAAACATAAAAAGCATTTTTTTTTATTCATTGGTTGTTTGATTTCTGATATAACCAAGGAATAACTATTTTATAGAGGACAACCAAATTATTCTCCAATAAATCACAAAGATCTTCTAATAAAAAAATGGCCAAAAAAATTCAACTTGAGTGAAGAATCAAAGATCAGTAGTCAGCCCAAATACTCTACACTTAAGTATCATCATGGAATAACAAGTGATTTAAAATAAATTAAATGCTTCTAATAAGAAAGCTAAATAAGTTACTAATATAATATTACCTCACTTCTTCACATAACTTTAGTTTATATATTTGTTATAGAATTATAATTATCACTGTATGTATATCATTTATCATAAGCTTTAGTACTTATAATAGATGTCAGATGATAGTGCTTGTTAAAGCCCAATCCTGTGCTGTCTTATCCAATATCAGACTAATTTTAGACTTATTGCTTTTACCTGTAAGGAGCATTAGATCTTGGTATGGTGCAATTCTAATCACTCTTTTATCGAGTTATCATCCCAAATTTAGAAAAACTATAAATGTTTCAATCTAAGCCAACTTGCTTGCATAGTTATATAAACCTGAAATATGTTCAATGTATCTAGTTATTTAATGACTATGAACATGTCTATCCTATAGCCAGGATTTGGTGTAAACCAGTTAAATATCATTTGACTCCAGTTGCACTGATTCAGGATCAAATATCCTATACTGATGAAAGCTATAAGTTTGAAACTAGTCTGGAAATATTGGATAGGGTAGCACAGGATATGAATTAAATAAGTATTATCATGTGGTATCTATTATTACTTAGTAAATCTTAAAGTAAGTGGCATAGATGTGATGAAAACTATGTTGCTATAACAGGAATATGCAAACTAAATATGTAATAGAATCATGTGATGTTTTGTTTTAGACCAAATCCTGGCCACAGAAAAAGATATGTTTATAATTATTAAAAAACTAGAGACATCATAATATACAGCTGTTGAAATACTTTTAATTCTGACTGTGCAAGTAAGATGGTTTCGATTTAAAATATTTATATGTTGCTGTTTTTTTTAATTTGTCTAATACTTTGAGAAAATAACAGAGGTAAATGATGGGTGCTATCAAAAGGATGCATTAGATCCTAATGGTTCAGGTTCACTGGATCCAAAGCTCATCTCTAATGAAAGACTTACACAAATCTAGTCTGAAGATATTAGATAGGTTAGTACAGAATAGGGATTTAATAAGCACTGTTATCTGACCTATTAATACTAACTACAGCTTACATTAAATTGCATTGAGATGGTGAAAATTATACTGAAGACATTATTATAATATGATTTTCATTTATCAACTAACTTTCTTTAATTAAATATTTCTTCTTGTTTAGAGCTTTCTATGTCAGAGAGTGTATAGTCTCGAGTAATTAAATCTTATAAAAATTATTTTTTATATACAGAAATATTTTTATTAATTTAATAGAATTAATAATTAGAATAAGATGTATAAAACTTATTTTATACATTTTAAAAAAAAACTTTTATTAGTTGAGTAATTTTTTACACTCACTATGTTGTAAATAGTCTCATAGTATTAATGCCCAAATTATTTTTAATTAACAAAAGTGAATTCACATTAAAAATAAATTTTGATTTCAACAATTGCAAGAATTTAAACATTATCACTATGGGACTTTAATGCATTACTTAATACAGTAGCAAACTCTCCATATAGTAGTGTCATCCAGTGCAAGCCTTAGTAATCAATGAATGCTAGCATCTATTGATTACTAAGGTTTACACTAGCTGGCACTATTGTATGGAGAGTTTTCTACTATTTTAACAGATAATATTAAACACAAAAATAACTTTCATTATACATTTAAAAAAAAATTCACTAATTAAAAAAAAGAAATTCAATTGAGACTTTTAAAGATTTTTAGATTTTACTTTCTTTATTTAAGCTTTTTTTTAAATATTACCAAATACCAATATAGCTATGGTTCATTACCACCTGTCCCCACAAACAAAGAATAAAATATGAATTTGAAATTTTATTCTTAATAAGCTTAAAATATAACTTTTTTATTTTATGTATTAGCATACTGATATAGTTTTGTAGACTTATTCACAAGTGGCATACAACTTTGAATCTCATGTTTTTAGAGTCTAATGTGGTGGAAATGGGAAATATTTCTTCATTCACCTGTATCCTTTCCACACAAGCATAAGCCTATCAATAAGAAGCCCAACTCATAAGCACATATGAGCATTGCTCATCCTTCAGAGGCTGATAGGCTTCCAGCAATTTGGTCCATCCCCCCATTTCCAGGAACCCTGCTACATATAGACTGATAGGCATTTAAGAATAGTCTTATATTATATACTGGTGTATAAGGGCTCAGAAGTATACTTTTTCCACTCTTCAGCATCTGCCTACCTGATGACTAGTTGTGCTTTAACCTACATCAGTTGCAATCATGTTTTTATAGACATGTTAAAACATTTTTTTATAATTGTATAATCAGTGTTAAAAAATTATTACTTATCTGAAGTAGTGTTTTTTTTCAAAGCCTCGAGTTGGGCAGAAATTGTAACATTTTTCACATTCTGGTAGGCTTTCTATTACACACTAGAATTTGTGAGTTAATCAAGCTATGAAGAAGAAAAATATTTTGTTCATATTTCTAAACAAAACATGGCTATATTTACTGATTAACTTGACCTAATATTACTTAGTATGATGTATACTGCCAGAGGAATCAGTTTTTTATTTATTTAGTGCAGGGTGTCAGACTTGTACATAAGAATTCACAGATTTATCACATCACATCATCATTTACAAAGCAAATTATTAAAAGATCAGGAATTAACATTTCTTGTCATTTTAAGCTTTTATGTGAATCTTTCCTAGGACTTAACTATAAAACAAGCATATTGGCAAAAGTAATTTATACATTTCTCATGCAATTAAGTAACATTAATAAATTTAATAAGTAACATTAATAATGCACAATGAAAAGTTGATATTAGAAATATTTTATTCTAACAAATTAAAATATTTAAAAGATAAATTGTTACATAAAATTGGAAAACACATACATGCTAATCCAGATATTAACATTAAATGATAAATAAATTCCAAATAGTTCACATTTGAATAATTAAAACAGTTCATCAGGGAGTAGAACAGCAAATGTCTCTATTGGTATTATAAGCTTATAGTTAATGTTAGTTAGCCACCATTTTTAGTCACAAATTGTGTATGAATAATCTTACCATACATTTTGTAGTATGCATTTATTTTTTGGGTGGAAGAACTTTTTGAAGTGAACTAGTTTCACTCTGTTGACATTCTCTTATGTTCCTGGTCAGTTGCAAAATATGGCTTGGCATGAAGATTTGGGAGTAACATTTTTATGGTGAAAGAAGTTGTCTACACTCTCTGATTTCTATTCACATTTAATGCATTGGTTTAGCTTATGAAAATACTTGGATGAGGTATTTATTGCATTGAGAGAACAGAAACCACATTTAGCTCTGTAATCTTACCCATCCATGCATGACAATGCCAACAAAAGACCTTGCTCAAAGAATTTGGTTCATTTTATACCTTGACCAGTTTTTTTAGTTTTTTGTGCATATTTATCTCTTGTTTATTATCAGAATATAAGATAATCATGTATATTATTTCTTATTTTTGACTACAAAGTTTCTTTTTTACAAAATATTTCTACCATCTTTAATTAGTTTTAAAAAGTTTTTACTGATCATAATCTTTTATGTTTGGAATTTTTTTGTTTGTCTGGATTAGTAATCTTACAGTACTTTTATTCTTTCCAATTCTAACTTTTATTTTTAATTAAATAGATATTATTAATCACAAAAATAACTTTCATTGTACGTTTTAAAAAAATAAGTTTCACTAATTAAAAAAAGAAAATTCAATTGCGATTTTTAAAGATTTTTAAAATTTACTTTTTTAAGCTTTTGTTTAAATTTTACCAAATGCCAATATATCTATTAACCATACATATTTTAATAGGGTTTATTAGCATTCCAGATTGACACTGAGGGAGCTTTTTAATTTATTGATCTCCATGTACTTATAGATATGTTATTCTGTACCACAATTTCCAAGGCTATATTTACTTTCAAATTTGCTACTGAGCAAAGACATTCATATCACACTTAATGGCAAGAACTACCCATCATTTGTATCCACACAGTCCATATAGCAAGGATGCCTCCTCAGCTCACTCTTATTCACACTGTACATCAACTACATTCCACAAAAAATCCAACAAACATTCACAGGCATCCCAATACCAGACACCCCACAATGCATTACATGCATTGAATACATGATTGATGTGGCTGTTTTTTACCTTCCAAAAAATACCTACTCAGTTTTCAAAAAAATCTACAAGACTTCACATGCACACACCAGCTGAAATTCAACGCTCAAGACTGCTACCTGATAACTCTTTACAAGTAAAGCATGCACACACACACACACACACACATAATAAGCCAAACTAAATGCTTTTCTTGGCTTTTCATTTCACATAGGGGTTACAACAAAAGATGCTATATACAGAAAAAAAATTAAGATGAGGCTGACCAGATCACCAACTCACTATCAAAGGCATACCTTTCAATATATTTGAAAGTCATCTATTCAGCCAACTCGTCATCACTAAAATTATATACTATCTACCATTATACTCTTCTCAAAGGCATTCAAATCCAGATCAAATCCATATGCAATAAACTCATATGGTGCAAAAAGACTGTTACCATATCAATTAAATGTATCTGCTGACCATTCACAAACAACTGACTTGGTTTTCATGACATAAGCAATAGCTGCTATCTTAAAACAGTTCCCACAATAACAATTCCTGCTTCAAATCCTACCTACTGACAGACCTCCCCACAGCACTCATGCCTATCATCAATCATCTACCAGCAGAAAACAACAGCCTCTCGAATACCTGCTCAATCCACTAGCAAATGTACACATTGGCAGATATACATTCTCATGAATCAAAAACTTACTCCCAACAATCTTTCTCTAATGTTGAGAATCAGCAATAAAAAGCTACTTCACAACTTCAAAAAATAGTCATTATAATTAAATCAACCTCCATGACCTGCCACCAACTTATTTCCTCTGTTACCAGTAAGACCCATTTTTCAGGCTATGTCATCATACTGAAGAAACATGACAACTAATCTATGAATGTCCAACACTAGCAGAGACATGTATGATAATGTGTAACACATATAGGTAGTGTCAATACAACATATCTATTCATATCATGGAAACTCTGTCCCCACAGGGTGTGCAAGCAGCCACATTCATCCTATATGAATTCTGGTGCACATGATGTACCTTTGCCTTAAACATAATGCAAGATGAAATGCCTTCACCTTTCACAATAAGTTGTTGCAGTTAAAAAATTGGTGATAGCAAAATAGCTCATCCAGATATATATACTGCCACTTGGTCACTACTCAAATAACAAGCAGCATTATAACTAAATAAATAATGGCATAATCATTACTCTGGAAAAAAACACAAACAACTAGGACAAAATCACCCCAGACCAGCCTGCTATTCATACTGGATGCTCTAACAAGAATTAATTCCAGCTATTTGCAAAAACTTAACACTACACACGATCATTATAAAAAAAACAGGGATTTAAGCGATATTCAAACACCATGAACTGCAAATAGAAATAACAAAATAGTGAACTATAATATAGCATATTTATTGAAAATAAACAAGCTTTATATTGCATGCATATTTAATGAAATAATCTCTGAAAGTAGACCTTGTTCCCAATCAATTGCAGATAATAGCTCTATAACAGAAGACTTATGAACTTTATAAACCAAACAGATTTATAATACAAACAGATTTATGTAATTTTTCATCCATTTACAAAATTGTACCCCCTCCCCAATACAAATGGACAACTACCACTAACTTAAGTCTCACATATCTCTCTCATCAATCAATGCAGAAATCTTCAGACTTATAATACAAAACAGTATCATAACATTACAAGTAATTGGCCTTTTCAAAGCTATTACACCTCCCTCTAATACATACTATGTACATGTACAAATCAATGTTGCTTTTGCAAACCAACTAATTACAAATGTAAACATATGTGTGCAATTTGAAATATTTGTAAATACTGTTTAGTCCAATAGAGTTCCTTTCTCAATAATGATGATGGTGACGATAATAATAATAATTCAGACTTTAACTGAGAATGAAATTTGACTAATCTTCTATCATCTAACCAACAAATAATTTGATATATGCTTTTAAATGCTAATTAAGTTTTTGTTTTTTTAACATTTTGCAAGTTATGTTGTTGCAATTAAATTATAACTTTTAAATAAAATGAGTCATTCTTTCAAATGATAGAATAACAGGTGCAATAGTCAAAAAGTGATCCTGTGGGTTACTTATACAACACCAAAAATAATTTATTACTGATTTTTCCTTGACATAAACCAATTAAATGGAAAAAAATTAAATTAAATGTTTTATAATAGGTTAATTAAGTGAAACATTTTTTAAAAAAAAAAAATTAATATATGCTTAACATTATTTAATTTTTTTTTTTTTTAGTTTCTTTTACCAAAAAAAAACCTTAATCCGTCTATTAAATCTGTAAATAATTTTTAAATAATTTTAAAAATATCAATAATTAATAGTTTTTCATTCTTAATTAGAAAAACTTTTAATAATAACTGATAGTTTTAATTAGTTTGAATAGCCTTTATCAAATTTTTAAACAATATTGCTCTACAAATATATTAACTAATTCAAATTCAATGGGTCACATATTAATTTTGTTTTAAAAAGTCATGTATAAATTTATATATAAATATTTCACTACATCTGTGCTTTAAAAAAATCAAATAAATTATATCATATTAAGTCTTTTGATAAAATATTAACTATAAAAATAAAGGGCTAGAAAATATCTACTATAAATCCAAATATCCAATATCTAATCATGGTAACTGCATCATTTCTTATCTTCATCAAAATTATCAATCAATGTTATTAGCAAAGTAAAAAAAAATGCAAATGTTTTGCTTAGATAATAATGCAAGTTGAATACCAAAGAATATATTAAGGCTAAAATTGAAACTAAAAAAAAAAAGGTATGAAAACTAGTAATCATCATGTAGTTTAATAACTAATGTTTTTGAAATAATATAATTGTTGATTGTTAGGTAAAAAATTAGATTACATTAATATATGTCATATAATGTTTTATGTTCTGCCATTACAAATTTTTTATTTATTAAAATAATATTAAATCAGAGAAATACATTTCTCACCCAAAGACTTTTGTTTGCAAAAAGTGTCATATATAAACTTTCAAGATAAGCTATTAAAGAAAAAGCTTCTTTGAATCTACAGCTTTCTTTTCATTTAGTAAAACTTTTAACAATTTTAATTATCTTGCAAATACCAAAGGATATCTTTCAGGGAAGTAAAAAATGCAGCTCTTTGTTTAATAGTAATATTAAATTCATTATCAATCAAAAACTGCACTTTATCTTAAGAAATTTATTGTTTTTTAATTATTGTTCAAAGATTACAATGAATATACTAAATAGGGGCTACATAAATAAGGACAATGTCTATAAGACCCTAAGGATATGTTGATTTCAGTTGTTGCCATGTTTATTCTGTGTATATCTTGTACCTAGGCCACAGTTTGTCTTATTGAGGTGTTGGTGAGTTTGTTCTGTGGAGAGCTTGATGGTTGTGGGACATGTGTCCTCGTATCTTCTTTTGGTGGATAGCATTTGGTCTCTATTCTTCATTTTTAAAATTTTTTGAATAAAGAAGGTGTTATCATCTAGGTTGCATAAGGTGAAGATCTTCATACATCTGACTGTCCATAGGATGTATGTTAGATATATGGCCAGTCTGATCACTGCAATTGGTTGGTGTTTTAGGCATGTTTTTAAGGAAATGATTTGGTAGTAGTCTATTTTGGTATGTTTATATATAGTGTTTCTTAGGTGACTTAATCCGAGGCAGGTAAGAATCATATGTTTAAACATTTCCTTTTGTCTATGGCATATGTTACAAATTGGGTTTTTAAGAATATAAAAGTAAAGCAATTTTTAATTATTTTTAAAACAAAAGTTTAAATGGAACAAAAGTAATAATATGATCTTTATTAGATTTATGCAAAGATGTTATCAAACATATAAATGCAAGAACTTTAGCAATTGGTAGATTAAGTTGCATTATTTTAATCTTTATTGGAAGATTATAATACTAAGATTACCTAAAATCTACAGATAGAAATGGAAATTTAAATTTTTCTCAACACTATATACCATTTTTTGCTGATGTCTTTTTATTTCCTACATTGAAAGAAGTATAGCAATCTCTTATTTAAACCAAATAATCCAACATTTTCAATAATTACATATATTTTACCATGTAAAAATTTAAGAATATTAGAATAATGGATTCAGAATTAAAAATTTCTACATTGATAAATTTAGGTTGGTGAATGGTCCTGTTGTGCTTAATCTTACTTGGTGTTTAAACAGCATATGATCTTCTGAGTAATTGATCATAGGATTTTTTTTTTTACTAAATAATTATATACATAAAAGTTCTCAATTTTATCCCTTTAATTCATATTTCAATTTTCTTTCACTATTTATAAATTCTGACCAGTCATCAACAAGTTCAATACATTGAACTCTGCTTTAATCTTAGTTCTATTGTATTTTAAAAACAAATTCATTCATTACCTTTTTTAAATAAATATTAAATAAACTGGCTGGGGGATAAACAATAACTTTACAGTATTCTTTTCTTTTTGTTTAACTTATATAAGAATTTTTAATATATAAATATGAAGAGCGACTTTATTATGTATTGTAAAATAATTTTAAATGTGAATTTCAGCATCAAAATTTAGAATTATAAGGATAAATAATAAACATTTTTAAAAAAGATGTTACTTATCTAAAACAAAAAAACACTTCTTTCATAAACTAATGCTGTTTTATTGTTTGAAAAATATTTTTAAAAAAAAATGATAATAATAATAACTATTTACTTTATTCTTTTAAAATAAGTAATCTCAAGATAAAGCCTTACAAATTAAGTCCCAGAGGGTGAGCTCCAATGATTAGCTGCTGCTGTTAATGAAGCACAAAAAAAAATCTTAATTAAAAAAATATATAGATAGATACAGTAAAGATAAGTTAACAAAATAGATAATATTAAAATGAAAAAAATAATGAGCTAAAAAATATTTACATTAGATTTGATCAATATGACAAGAAAAATTTACATCATATATGTATGACTTAAAATAAAGAATAAATATCATAACGTGAAGAAGACCTGCAGAAAATCTTATATACAAAACAAATGTAAAGTTTAAAATTATCAATAAAATAAAATATAGTTATATAAAAATTAACATTTTATAAACACATGTGTGTATCTGCGTGTGTATTTATATATATATTTATCGAACATATTAAATGATCAGAGAGTAGAGTAAGAACTAATACAACTTTTCAATAGTTCCGTTTCAAATGAAAAATTTCTCCAACAGTTCTTTATAGGTTTCTCAAAAGACTTGTTAATGACTTGGTAGATTTAAATACTTTTTTTTAATTTTATTTTATTTACATTCAAGCTAAAATAGGTAAATAATTTATTTACAAATTAATATTGGATAGATAACTGGATTAATAATGAATATGGTTAATTGAAAAATAACTTTTGCCAGACTGGAATGGTAAAAAAAATTAAGTTTTTACTCAGTTGAGATTTGATTAAGAATCATAGATATGATCGCACTCATTGCAAAACTCCTTTAAAAAAAATAAAATACAACTAGTTATATATTTTATAGTTACTGGTATTAGATCCCCTTCATTGTTAATTTCCATTTGAAATAAAATAGAAAACAAATGGAAATAATTGGCAACAAAATACAATTAACACTTTACATTTTTTAAGATATTACTCCAACATGTAGCAACAACTCAAAGCAATTTATTTCAGCATCTCTCTATTAAAGTGATCTTACAATTTTTTTTAAAAAGTGCATATAATATTAACTTTATTAATTATAAAATTTCTAATTGTAATTTATCTATTTTTTATTAATTACTTGTATTGATATTTTAGTGAGAATAAGTTTTAATAAAATTGTATCGTATATGTAAATACGGAGAGGTGCCTAAAAGAAACCAGAATTCATTTATAAAAAAATATTTAATTTGTTTTTATATTTTTGAAACTTTATCTCTTTCAAAGTACTTTCCATTTGAGTCAATACATTTATCCAAATGTTTTTTTTCCAACTGCTCAAAACATTTTTAAAATCATTACTATTGATGACTTTTAATACTTCTGATCTTTTTTGTTTTATCTTTTTACTATTAGCATAATATTTTTTTAGATCTTTTTTTCATCTCAGGAAAAAAATCACATGGGGTGAGATCAGGAGAATACATCAAGTGAGACAAATCCATTTTTGGTCAAAAATCACTTAATACTCAGTGCTGTGTGGGTAGGTGAATTATTATAATGGAAGAGCCAGTCACCTATTTGCAACAAATCATAACCCAACCTTTTGAAAACTTTTGATCCTGGGATACAAATTCTGAATGCACAATCTCTCTTATAGCAAAGAAACAAATGAGAATTGCTTTTATGTTTGATTTCAATTGTCATGACTTCAGTGGGATAAAAGGAAATAGGAGTTTTTATTGGCTATATTGCTGCTGATTTGTTTCTATATCACAGCCATAGTTTAAAATGTTCCTTCAAAGCATAGCATACAATTAGGTAATAGCCTCTTTGATCAGAAACATGTCATTTACTCATTTTACTTTCTTGTTCATGCAAATCAACCATTACAAAGTAGACAAAAGATTAAACAACTCATTGCAAAAAATCATTGTATCAAAACCTTTCTCAACAATTCTGGCTAAAGTGCTGACTCAGAAAGATTCTACAAAAATTCACTTATTAGTGAAAATATATGATGCACGTGCACTACTCCCAAAAGTAATGTTTTGGCACTACTCATATATATATATATGTATATTTAATGTGCATAATTATCATTCGTAATTACTTAATTAGAAAGCACTTCATCCACAATAATAGCTAATGAAAGTCAACCTCCCCAGGCCAAAAATTAAAGTAAAGCTGTGATGCTGATTGCATTTAAAAGAAAGATTTCCAGAAAGATCCCTCTTTCAAATACCACTCTAGATCTAATATAAAGAACAAAAACACTAAAGTTTATATTTATAGGTATAAGAAATAAATTATAGCAAACTTTTCAATTTTCCTACTCGTAATAAATTTCTCAATTGCTAGATTATGTAGTGTAATATAATATTTTTAATAGGTGTTTTATATGGAAATATTTAATGTGTTGAGTTATCCATTTGTAATAACTCAATTTGAAAGCATTTCATCCAAAACAATAGCCAATGAAAGCTAGCTGCCCAGAACAAGAGCTAAAAAAAATTGTCAGGGTTCTTTTGAATGTAATCAGCTTGCAGTTCTATTTTAGTTATTGTCCTGGGGAAATGGCTTTTATTAGCTGCTGTTCTGAGTGAAGTGTTTTCTAATTGAGTTATTATAAATGGATAACTCCATACATTAAATATGTCCAATTAAAACATCTATTAAATATATTGTATTACAATATTTAAAATAACTATACATATATAAAGGTATGTTAATATACATATTGTATACAGTTTATAATTATATGGATTTCAGTTCATGGGTCAAGGTTTGAAACTAAGTGCTATTGATAAAGTGAACTGTTGTATTCAAAAACAAATTGCATTTTTTAAAATAATAAACTCAAAAATGAAATCTTTTTCACTTAAATGTATATATATATTTTCTTAAGAAATAAATATTTTATTTCTTATATTTTATAAGAAATTACCATCAATTGACATATATATATGAAAAACAAAAATGCAAGTTAAAAAACTTGCTAACGCTTGTATTTATGTCCACAGATGGCGTTCTACCAAAAAACACCGATCAAGCATATGTTTTGTTTACATAAATGTCAGAGTAGTATTCACTATCTCTAACTATAATTCCACTTTCAGATCATGATCTGTGGACATAAATACAAGCGTTAGCAAGTTTTTTAACTTGCATTTTTGTTTTTCATAAATGTACCTTTGAGGTCTTTCTTGCAATAATATAGATTGCAGAGGCTTCTACTATGTGGAGATGCTGAACTGATATCAGACCCATATAGCTATCTGGTTTGCTATGCTGAGTTTGAAGACATTACGTGTCTAAAAAATTCACGCTTGCAAGCTGAATAGAAATTGTTTCATAAACGCTCAGAGTTTGTGTTTAGATCTAGTTTCTTTATTCCTGTCTTTCACTGATGATAGCAAATAGCTTGAAATCATGATCTGAAAGTGGAATTATAGTTAGAGATAGTGAATACTACTCTGACGTTTATGTAAACAAAACATATGCTTGATCGGTGTTTTTGGTAGAACGCCATCTGTGGACATAAATACAAGTGTTAGCAAGTTTTTTAACTTGCATTTTTGTTTTTCATAAATGTACCTTTGAGGTCTTTCTTGCAATGATATATATTGCAGAGGCTTCTACTATGTGGAGATGCTGAACTGATATCAGACCCATATAGCTATCTGGTTTGCTATGCTGAGTTTGAAGACATTACGTGTCTAAAAAATTCACGCTTGCAAGCTGAATAGAAATTGTTTCATAAACGCTCAGAGTTTGTGTTTAGATCTAGTATCTTTATTCCTGTCTTTCACTGATGATAGCAAATAGCTTGAAATCATGATCTGAAAGTGGAGTTATAGTTAGAGATAGTGAATACTACTCTGATGTTTATGTAAACAAAACATACGCTTGATCGGTGTTTTTGGTAGAACGCCATCTGTGGACATAAATACAAGCATTAGCAAGTTTTTTAACTTGCATTTTTGTTTTTCATAAATGTACCTTTGAGGTCTTTCTTGCAATGATATAGATTGCAGAGGCTTCTACTATGTGGAGATGCTGAACTGATATCAGACCCATATAGCTATCTGGTTTGCTATGCTGAGTTTGAAGACATTACGTGTCTAAAAAATTCACGCTTGCAAGCTGAATAGAAATTGTTTCATAAACACTCAGAGTTTGTGTTTAGATCTAGTTTCTTTATTCCTGTCTTTCACTGATGATAGAAAATAGCTTGAAATCATGATCTGAAAGTGGAATTATAGTTAGAGATAGTGAATACTACTCTGACGTTTATGTAAACAAAACATACGCTTGATCGGTGTTTTTGGTAGAATGCCATCTGTGGACATATATATATATTGTATTTAATGTTTTCACGGTTATATGATATAAAAAAATTATTTTTTTGATTAAACTGTGTATTATTTTCCATTATATATCGATATTTTGATGAACTAGCATTCGCCATTGTCAAGGTTCAAAAGTTAATACACATATTAGATGATAGAAATAGTCCAATATAAAAATACAACAAGAAAAATTATATATTATGAAAAATTATACATCATGAATTTAAAACGAAATTGGAAATATTCAAGTGAAAATACAGCAGCATTAGATTGTATTTTTATTAATGAAAATATATATTTCAAGACTATATTTTTCTTGTGGACCTATGCTGCTGCATTGATGTTCAATCTAATGCCAATCACTATGCCTCTCTGTCAGGGTTCAGTTTAACATTTGCTTCAGAAATCTTTTCTGAGTCATCCTCTGCATTTTTCATATCAGTTCAAATATCTTGTTCTGATTTTATTTGCTATAATGTGTTCATCATTTATTGTTTTTGGAAATTCTTTTATTGATTATCTGTATTTGACATTTGTTGCAGACATTTACTACTGACCCAAATCTGAAAACATCAATTCTTATTCCATTCTTTCTTTTAAGCCTCACTACCATATGTATAATAATAGTTTTTATTATTGTGTCATATATTCCTGATTTATTTATTTATGAAATATTCTGATTCTATAATATTCCATTAACCATTATTATGGGTTTTCTAACCGGTATTTATTTTTTCACTTGCAGCTTCATCTATTATTCCCATTTGTGTAATGTCAGATTTTTCCATTTATTATCTGTAGTTCAATATTTTCTTGTAGTGTTATAACTACTTTCAGGTTCATTTTCTATATTTCTTTATTAACTTTCTAATCATATGAATCATATTATCAATCCTGAGGCAAATCTTTTTAAACATGAACAAAGAATATATCCTCATATTTTTATTTCTATATTTTAAAGAGTAATAATCAATATTTTTGAATTATAAATAATATGCAATTTTCTTACTTGAGTCTTTTGGTTCTTTTTATAGCTTCAAAATCATATTCTCTATTTTCATTTTGGCTTATATATTGATATATAATTTCTTGCTACATTAGTAAGTATTGGGTTATGTTAATTAATTATAGTGTTTTCCACAGATTTTTTTTTTTTTTGGAAGAGATATTCTAAATACAAAAAAAAACTCATTTATTCTCACTTTTTATTATTACATGGGTCTTATAGAATAGATGATCTATTGTATATATTCCATTTCGAAAACCTGCCTGTTGTTCTGATTTCAAACTACTATATTCAAATTTAGTTTGTTTTTCTGAGTTTTTCGTATATTCAATATTTGTCACTCATTGGAAATTTTATCTCTACAAATGCAATCTTAGAATAATCTTAATCAAATGCTCAAACAGCTTAATATTTCTATTGTTAACAAATTCTAATAAGATTTCAGCAGGATAAAAAAATTTATTGTTTAGTGATTTACACGTCATTATTATTTTGATTATCGTCTATTTTCTTAAATTTCATCCAATTTTTTATTAACAAACTTTAAAATAATATTTTCATTATAATTGATAATATTATAATTTTTTTTAACCTTTTAATCATTATTCATCTTTTATTGCTTCTTTTTTCTGTATGATTTAGTGTAGTGTAAAAATGGCCAGATTCTAGAGTTTGATATTCATTCATCACAGATTAACTCTGTCCTTAAACTTTATTTGAACTTCAGAGCAATAAACTATTTGATTATTATTAATATTATTTATTGATTTTCTTTCCATCTATTTACAATTCCTTTTCCATATTTTTGGTGATTTTTTTTGTATTTAATTTTTATTTTATTTTGTTCTAGTATTTGAATATTTCTGATACATTTATTTCTTCTCTTGATCTATTAATCCCACATAGAGATATGTTTTTTTTTTCTTTTTTGTATAACTATTTTCTTTGTGTATAGCCAATGCCTCTTTTATAGTAACATCTATACAATTATTTATATAACTGTAATATTTCTCAGTGATTCAAATTGTTACTTATTTATAACTTTTCATCTAGTCATGACTTTTATAATCTCCCAATACTCTCATATTCTAAACCAACTTAAATTATATTTTTTCTTTATTATTCTTAAGACTGACTTTATCCCTGATGAAAGCATTTTTATTCTAATAAAATTATAATCTCTACTACTTGATAGTCCTCTTCTTAATTTTATGTCCACTATTTAGAAATTAATATTCCATTATACTACAATATATTTAATTATGGATTTTAAATATATATATATATGATTTTTTATGCTTTTAAAAGTCATTTAATATCTTTAAATTATGGTGCTAGCATAGTTTAATCAAACTTACTTCAATTTTATTTGTTATATCTTCCCCTTCTCCCCTCCCCCTGATGGGTCATCTTTCTGAAATATCATTATAAACGTAACCATAACGTCCAAGGATTTTTGAAATTTGTCTTTACTTTTTATTTTCTCATAACCCAATCTTTACATTTTCATTTGCATATATTACTTCATGTCGGTTTTTGGATAGATTTTTGCCATTATATGTTTCCTCAATAATAGTTATATCCATTGTTCCTTTCCATTCCATTACAAGGACTGATTGTGGATTTTGTAACATTTTTGTGAATATGATGAGTTACCTAGATATATCAACTTCTAACTTAAAAGATCAGTTTTATATATGAGAGTTATTACCTTTAAAATGAATTGCTTTATTACCATTAAACAGCCTCATGTATTGTGTATCCATATCATATTTTATTTCTTATCTATATATATATATATATATATATATATATATATATATATATATATATGCCAGTTTTATTAGAGTGATTATCCTATATGTTACAAAATTCTCCATAGATCTCTCACAAAAAGATACTATTAAGATAATTTTGGCATATAAAAAAAAATAGATACCACTAAACGTTAGTAATATTTTGATAAATTTAAACTAGAACTTACAAAATGTTAAAAAAATTCACACTAGAAAAAGATCAATAAGAAATTCATATTAGTGCATTAAGAATTGTTATGCAGACCAATAGAATGTTTAAAGAAGCAATTCACAGATAAATTTTCAACTAAGGCAAATTATTATATGATTAAAAAAACATTTAAAAATAAAATGACTTACTTAGAAAAAGTGAATATCTGGAATTTTGTAAAAGTATAGAAAAAGAGTTAATGATGTAAGGAAGTAGGACTATGAAATAATAAAGAAATTATAGAAAGGCTCAAAATATAAAAATATATCTTGATATTAAAAGAATAGCTGCTGTGGTAATTAAAAGATATAAAGAACTGATTATTATTTTTTTTAAATTAATGGAGTGAATGAAATTATCAAGAACTATAGTAATACAAAACAAAAAGCAAAGTAGCCTTTACAATTACGACATCTCTTAAAATTCTAAATAATTTAAAATAAAGCATTGAAATATGCTTAAATCTATAAACAATAAAAAAACTCTGTGCAAATGATGACTTAATATAAATATTTTAAAGGAAACAGAAACAATACAAGAAAAATTGTAGGTACAGTTATTTACCAAATGTCTAAATGATACAAAAAAAATGGAAGTATGAAAAAATGCAGCAAAAGTAATGCTATTTTAAAAAACTGAAAAGGAAAATATTAGAAATGTACAAAATCTTTATTAAAATCATCATAACTTATTGCTGAGATTTTGAACTTGAACCAATCAAAAATAAAAGAAGATGAATATAAATATTATTATATTACAATAGATCATATCCAAATATTAAAAAGAATTAAGGAATGAGTTGTCATTTTGCTTTGT
>JAQFVV010015126.1:0-20151 GCA_028023455.1 Epiperipatus broadwayi | reverse complement strand
TGTAACGATATATAAATATGTCGTTACATTAATTTAAAATAAAAACTTAATAAAAGTTCGCAAATAAAAGTAAAAAACTAAACGCTAAAATTAAAATATTGTTAAACGTATATATTCGCACAGATGCTAAACTTTAAAAATATTTTTTTCATAAACAAAAAAAAAAAAAAAGTATTTGAACGTATTTTTTTTAATAAAAATATACAAGGTTGAAATATAAAAACATTTTAATAAAAAAATAACGTAAGTTAAAGTAAAAACAGGTATTAATTAATTCCTGTAATCTGTAAATGGAAATGATGTTTATTAATTATCTAAAAGCTGTGTAATTAAAAAGTCAGATGAAAAGTTAGATAAGAGAAGAAAGAAATTTTAGCTTGACCAATGGAAGCACTAAGCCTTGGCTCGGACCCTAACGAAAGTGATCGACTAGTGACGTTTTGTTCATTGAATCCTTGTGGATAATATAAAAAGGGAAATACAGTTTTTTCGGGCAGTTCCAGCGTTGTGTGTTTGAGAGATGTGGTATGACGCACATACCACACTCTCTATAAAAAAAAAAAATGAAAAGACTGTGATACCTTGAACCAGCTATTGCCATCTCCAGAACATTACCTTCCAATGGAGGCATCGCGGGAATTGAAAGCAGAGGCCTGGACTCTTATACCATAAGCTATATAAAATGAACAATTGTTAAAATCAATCAAGAACTTTCGTCAAGTTTTACAAATTGATAAACAAGCCAACTGAAATGTTAAAACAGACTCTTATCTGACTTTTGTAAGTTTTTAAATCCAATTAATAATGTTTAATTTTATATGTTTTCCGATTGATAAACATCATTTCAATTTTTTTTTTCTTATTGTAAAGATTAGTTAAATGTATGAAATTTAAGTTGTTTATAGACACTTGCATGGATTCGTTTGCGGTTAATTATATTTTGGTTTTCATATTTGATCAAAATATATAGACATTCGATAAATAATGATACCTTATGGTGAGTATCTAAAACGTATTTATTCGGATGTCTTTTAAGTTATTGGTGACAACGCAAGTATCTTATGGTGAATACTATTGGGTTACTTATAAGTTTCCCTCTGCGATTGTCGGTATCAATAATTTTGTATTTTGATCATTTATGTTTATTTTGAAATGTTTTTTGACTGTGGAATCTATGTAATCGATCTATACCCAACATTTTTAAACAAATCTGTGTGAACGTATTTAAATGTTAAAATTAAGTCGGGCGTGAATGGCTATATAGTTTGTAAAGTTATATTAAGGGAGGGTAATCTTAGGTTATTCATTTCGTAGTTGAATTGGTTCAATGGATTGGATATATTTGTGTAATTAGTAGATGTAGTATGAGGTCCGCTACGGGCAGGATTATAGATATATGCCACACACCCTCTGTTTGCCTATGGATGGGTTTGTAAGTCAGCAGAAGACCGCAGTCCACTCCTATGGAGTTTTTTTTGTTTATTGATCTACTTGCCAACAGATGTCACATTCCTGTTGGTGGAGAGTCAATCTCTTCTCTATTTCTACTTATTGTTCAGATGTACATTCCTGACAATATAGTATTTTGTGTTGTCGTATCATGCTACATTGAATACATGAATGTATCAGATGGATTGGCGCCAGTTGATTGCGAAATTTGTTGCCTACGGTTAAATCAGGGAAGAATATTTTCTTTTCAAATGCAGACCTATGTAGTCCATTCATACTCGACCCTCTAAATAAATAGTAAACTCATTATTTGCAATCTACTTAAATTTAGAATTAAAGCTCAATATAAAATTATAAACGTTAAATTTATTCCTCAAAATTTAAATATTATTTTATATGTGCGTAAATAAATATTTTTATGTGTTAATTTCTGGCAGTGGCTTTTATTCTTTTATAGTTAAGATATAAGATTTATAGATTTTTATCTCTGCGTCTCCGCTGAGCTAGTGACTTGGGCTAACGGTCGGAATATTTAAAGAAAGTGGAATCTTAACAGCGCGTATCTGCCTACTTTATAAATTTTTCTAGGCTCCAATGCCTAGATGGCGCCCTTTGTAGTGCAGATATTGTTTTTGCGGTTAGATTTGATCTCCACTTACATTTCGATCGTTATAATATATATATAGGATATATGAGCACAGACTTTCACATGACCCACCACTCTCCACACTGTCTCATAACACTGATACACATGAACACTTATATGTTGAAAAGATAAATAATCACCAATATACATATTTCATGCTAAACCAGCAATCATCAGTTGGTCCAGATTACCATCTCCAAACATATATGCTATAAGTGCTCATATATATATATATATATTAAGATAGTCAATCCTCATACTTTAATAGACAGGCTTCAATCTACTCCACACTCTAACTCTTCAACCATCTATTCAATTGAAAATCTGATGATGGAATGCTCAAAGGCCACCCTGAGGCTGAGATTCTTGTCACACTCATGTTGACCTAAAATCAATCTGACCCTTGAGCATTCCATTATCAGATTTTCAATTGGATGGACAATTGAAGAGTTAGAGTGTGGAGTAGATTGAAACCTGTCCATTAAAGTATGAGGATTGACTATCTTAATATATATATATATATATATATGAGCACTTATAGCATGTATGTTTAGAGATGGTAATCTGGACCAACTGATGATTTCTGGTTTAGCATGAAATACATATATTGGTGATTATTTATTTTTTCAACATATATGTGTTCAAGTGTATCAGTGTTATGAGATAGTGTGGAGAGTGGTGGGTCATGTGAAAGTCTGTGCTCATATACCCTATGTATTACCTAATATAGTAACTATATAGTGAATAATAAGTATATCACTTATAGCTTAATAAATATTTATTAATAATTTTGATGTTTATCCAAAAAGAGTACATTATTATTAAGATCATACAAGAACTGCACATTTATAAATTAAGTTAAACAAAATATGATGGATAAATAATAATAATAATTAAGCCATTTGAAGGTGTTTACTGATCTAGTTCATTTCAAAAAATTACTTTAGTTGAAATACGTGGACTCATTTTACCTTTTTAAAGAACCCCCCCCCCCAGAAAAATTCTAAAACTACTTATAATCTAATCCACGCTCTAATCCAATTTATGGAAATGTTAAGTGAATGTTTTATACTTATGAGTTTTATCTATTTCCCAATAAGCCAAAACTATTCTATATTTTGATAATAGATTTGCATTAAATAGAATAATAAATAAATTTCTCAGGGTTTTACAACAGTATGTGTAATTCTTAATCTTATTCTATTTTAACAATAAAAATCTTTGGAAAATATAAGGTTTCTTACTATAAGCACTAATTAAAATCTGTGTTTTAGAACTAAGGCTAGCAATTTTAAATATAAAGTTGATTATTAATTTATTTCAAGTTATATAGAATAAGAAAATAAATGCATGGATATAAAGTGTGTTTATGTATTTTATGATGCAACAATGTAAAAAAAAAATTTATGTGCACTATTTTAACCAATATTTTTACATTTCAGATAGTATTAATACAATAATAATGCATTTAATCCAGATATATTTTATGTCAATAAACATCACATGACCATCACTTCTTATACTTGTGTATAACTGTTGTTAAAACAGGCAAAACTCACTATACGTATTGCCACACATAGAAAGATAGAGTAATCAATGGATGTCAGAAGGCTTGTGCATAAAATCCCCATCTAGTGCCTACTTATCCAATATCCCCAGACTAGTTTCTAATAGATTTTATATGTAAGTTAATATCTTAAATATGATCATTATGTCATGAATATGCAGTGACGATGTTTTTTTAATAATGACAAGAGAGAAATATTAAAAATTAACAGTTACTTAGTCACACAATATAAAATTCAATGATAAAAACAAATAATAATAATAATAATAATAATAATAATAATAATAATAATAATAATAATAATAATAATAATAATAATAATAATAATAATAATAATAATAATAATAATAATAATAATAATAATAATAATAATAATAATAATAAATATATAAAATATATAATAAATATTACTATTTGTTTCCTAAATCTAATTTAAACTTGGGATATGGAAAGTGTTATCAGACAGTGTTGTCAAGATATACCTTAAATATGAATAGGTTGTTTATTATTTCAAAATAATCCTCAATATAAATACTGGAGGATAATAATTATCATATTTATGTTTTATAGGAATTTTAATTAGTTTGTTTCACTAACTAATCAATTATTAATCAATCTCACTTAATAATGTTGGAGAAGTTTTCACTTTTTAAAAAAAAAAAAAGCAAATACAAATCATTGCTTAGCAAAACTAGATGATATTTATCACATTTGGCTTATTTATTTCAGCTCAAGATTCTTTAATGGATTTATTTGCTGGCTTCAATGTTAAGAATCCTACTCCACTAATAAAATATAACTAGAACATTAGGATGTCTTGTTACATACCATATAACAGTGAAAAATTAATATTAACATATAAGAGTGGTGCATAAAATATTCCTTACAGATCTACTCATCATTTAATTTTGAGATTGAAATTTAAAAACCCATAAAACATATAATAATTGTAATGTAGCATGGATTTATATAAGTTTAATAGTTACTTACATTTATTCAACCTAAAGTATTTGATCCCATTCAATATTACTAATATTAAATATAGTATTACCTGTATATGGCATAGTGGTATCTGAGAAAACTTTATTACTTTAATAACAACTATAATATTAATTAAATAAGAATGAAGTGATTTTGAGAAAATTCATTAAATAATTCATCCAGTTTATTGTACAATTAATTTCATTTTTATAATATCATTCTTTCTGGAAACAGTGTAAAGATTAATAAATTTTACTTAGCATACTTGTTAATCTAGAATAGCCTATATTTAATACATTAATCCATTTTTAAGATTGCTTATAACTTGGACATTTATCATATTTCATATTTGCTTTGGTAACTCACAATTCAGGAGTGGCCTTTAAATATTTAATTTTATAACCCATTATTTATTAAATGATATTTAAATATTTAGCATTGATAATCCATAATGCAATTCTTTAGGCATTGAATATAAATTTGTAGTTTTATTCCAGTTTTTTCCATGCAACAATTTAATTTATTTGAACAGATACTATAATTTCATCCAAAAGATTAGTATTCATTCGTTCCTTAATTTGAGATATAAAAGTAATATATTAATTTATAGGTTTTTAATCCAGAATGCTAGTAATTCTGATCATATCTCTTATAAAGCAAATAGTTTATTATTAATGAGTAAAACAATTTTCACCACTTTTTGCTACTAAATGGAGGTATATTTGATTTTGGCTGCAGAAAGGAGCTTAAAATTAACTGAAAGAAGACTCTTTGATTCCTCTTGGAAGTCTTAAAGGAACCAAGCTGGGCAAATTCCTAATGTCCACTCCATATGTTCTTGTCATTGCAGCTGTTATTATTATGTCAGTATTCATATAGTATATGAACATGGATGGGCTGCTCACCAACACACATTAGCCAGTGTGGTGTGTTTATTGGCTTTTTACCTCTGAATTTAAGATCAGGAAACACCATGATCTTTCTTCTCAGTTATCTTATAAGGCAGAATGAATAATATATGTGTAAATAATAAATATTTTTCCAATAGATATATAAAATCATGACAGATAAAAATAAATCATGGCCCTTATTCCTAGGATGCTGTGAAGTCACCAACCAAGGTAGCAGTTGGTGGCTGAAGGTGAAGGGTGCTAAGAATCCCCTGATTGTGGACCTGGACTGCCATTTGATGATGACTTTTTATTTAGGTACTTACAACTGCCGATCACTTTCAAGTGAAGGAAGATTGTGAGAAATACAAGAAGAACTGTCTTATATTAAATGGGACATTATTGGACTTTGTGAAGTTAGAAGAAAAGGTGAAGAGACAATTGATTTAAAAAGTGGACATGCACTCTACTATAAAGGCACAAATATTGGAAATACAAGTGGAATAGGATTCCTTATAAATAAATAGTGGAAGAACAACTTTGAGGAGGTTAATGGTGTACTGGACAGTTATACAACTTAATAGCAGATAATTCAGATTTATGCCACAACAAGTTCTCATAATGATGAAGTAGTAGAAGATTTTTATATGGATGTGCAAAAGGTTTTTGATAAGAGTAAACAATATTTTAAAATTGTTATGGGAGACTTTAATGCTAGAATTAGTAAACGAATGATGAAAGTGCTGTAGATAATTTTGGTTATTAGAAATGAGAGAGGACATAGACTTGTGGAGTTTGCAGAAAAATAAAAACATTATATTATGAATTCTTTTTTTGAAAAAAAATGTTAAAAGGAAATGGACATGGAATCATCCAAATGAAGGTACAGCAGAATTGTATTATATTTTGGCTAACAAAAAATACATATTTTAAGATTGTAATGTTCTTAATAAATTTAACACAGGAAGTGATCATCGATTAATAAGATGTAAGATACATGTTAATGCAAAACTAGAGAGACAAAAATTATTTAAAAAAACAATATTTACAGTTGATATTCCTAATCTTCAGAAACATTCTAATGAATTTAAATTAGAACTTACAAATCGGTTTCAAGTATTAGTAGATTTTGAACATGATTCAGATTTGAATGAAATTAATAAAAAAAATAACTGGTATACTTTTAAAAACTGCAACAAAAATAACTGGTAAAAAAACAGCAATTGATCAATAAAATTTCTACTGAGAGTAGAGAATTTATGAAGAAAAAAAGGAATATGAAGATATACAAAAATGATGCATTAAAAATGATTGAATACCTCGAATTTTGTAAAATAATGTGGAAAAGAATTGAAAATGATATAAGAAAGTATAACTGTGAACTAGCAAGGAAAGCTGCAGAAGAGAATAAAAGTCTCAAGAATGTAAAACAACATTTTGGTATTGGTAGGAAATTTATATCTGCAATAAGAAAAAAAGATGGAATTATTACTAAAAAAAAGATGACATCATGAAATGGGTAAAAGACTTCTATCAAAAATTATATAGTAATAAAGAACAAGTACCTCCTATATCTATTATATCTTCTGAATTGCCCATAATTTAAATGAAGAAGTGAGACATGCAATTAAATTTATAAAGAAAGGAAAGGCTCCAGGTACTGATGGAATTGTAATTGATATATTAAAAGAAGCAGGTGAAAAAATAGAATTTTTTTTAGCAAAGTTATATACCAAATGTCTAAATGATAAAGAAGCACCAAATAATTAAAAGAATGCAGTATTAATATTATTTTAAAAAGGTGATAAGAAGATATTAGAAATTACAGACTTATCGACCTTTTATCAGTTTTATACAAAATTTTTACCAAAATAATTACAACTCATCTATAGAGAACAATGGATTTCCACCAACCAAAATAACAGGTTGAATTTTTTTTTTTTGCAATTATAGGTGTATAACAAGTTGGATTTAAAAGTGGTTTTAGTACAGTAGATCATATCCAAGTATTGAGAGAAGTTATAAAAAAGACAAATGAACATGAGTTGCCATTATGCTTTGGATTTGTAGATTATGAAAAGGCATTTGATTCTATAAACATTTCTTCAGTGATTAAAGCACTGGATTATCAAGATATAGATCCAGGATATTGTCATATTTTAAAGAATATTTATAAAAATGCAACAGCAGTAATTAGATTACGTAGTGATCCTAGGAAAGTCAACATTGAGAAGGGTATAAGTTAGGGTGACTCCATATCTCCAAAACTTTTTACAGCAATGCTGCAAGAAATATTTTGTAGATTAAAATGGGAAGCTAAAGGAGTGAAAGTAAATGGCAATTATTTAAACCATTTAGATTTTGCTGCTGATGTAGTTGTTTTTGCAAATAATGCTTTAGAGTGCAAGAAATGTTGCAGGAATTATCAGATGAAAGTAGGAAAGTAGGACTAAAGATAATGTTAAAAAGACTAAAATAATGTTCAATGGATTTTCTCACAATATGAAAATAAAGATTGATTATAATGAGTTAGAAAAAGTTAACAGTTACAAATACCTTGGTCAGATTATTAATACAGATGGAAACAATGGATGAAATTAATCATAGAATAAAACTTGGTTGGAATACTTTTGGTAGAAATAACTTGATACTAAAAGGAAATATGCCTATATATTTGAAAAGAAAGGTTTTTAATAAATGTGTTTTACCAGTTCTTACTTATAAATCTGAGACTTGGACACTTAATAGAAGCACAATGTAGAGACTTCAGACCACTCAAAGAAGTATGGAGAGATGTTAGTTAGGAATAACAAGAAGAGATCGAAAATGCAATATATGGGTAAGAGAACAAACAGGTATTACTGACCTCATTGAAAAAATTAAAAGACTGAAGTGGATTTTGGCTGAACATATTGCTAGAAGAGATGATAATAGATGGACACTTGACATCTTAAACTGGATTCCAAGAGATTGTAAAAAACCCAGAAAGAGACCATGTGAGATGGATGGATGAAATAAGGAAGTGTTTAGGGTGATGTGGAGAAGAGAAGCTAAAGATAGAAGAAGATGGATTGAACTTGGAGAGACCTTCATTCTGAAGTGGATTGATAATGGTTGATGATGATGTTATTTGAGTTTTAAAAAAATTATTATTTAAAAAATGTTTCCTTTCATAATTAAAGATGAGATAAATTTGCATTATTGAGATTTATATGCACCTTTCTTGAAGTAAAATAACAATTATTTTACCATATTTTTGAAGAATAAACATCAGCAACTTATTTGGAATTAATATATATATATTTCCAAAATATATCAGCAACTGACCATTATTTTTAATTGAAGAAATCTCACAATTTATTGTCCAACAGTTTTTTTTTTAACCATTAAATTGTTTGTTTACATATTATATGGAGAGTTTTGCCTCTGTGTAAACAGCTTGTGTAAGCATAAATAATAGTGATCATGTGATGTTTAATGGTTTAATACCAATCTTGTTCAATAGGATTAGGGTGGTTATTAAAGAACCAAAGATACCAAAAAGTATGGATGCTGAACTGAATTCAGATCTATATGACTATACAAGCTAATGAGCTTGAATTGCAAACATTATTGTGTTTTTATTTTGGACACAAAGTTTTATAGTTGGCTAATAAGGTACACTGCTGGAGGTTGCATTAGATTCAAAGATCTAAGTTCAGTGCTCTAAGATCAAAGGTTCCTCACTGATAAAAACACAAGCTAGAAACTAGTCTGGGGATATTGAATGAGTAGGCACTAGATAGGAATTTTATGCACAAACCTTCCTCCAACCATTGTTACTTTAGCTTTCACTGAGTGGCGCTACTATAAAGAGTTTTGCTTCTATGTATTTTCTTTATACAAATATAGAAGTCTATCAAAAAAAATCTTCTTCGAAAGCCATTCAAAAATGCTTTATAAAATTATATATTTCTTATAAACATTACTATAAAAAACTAAACATTTTAATGATTATATTTTATGCTATGTAACCAATGACAGTGATGAATACATTTGCTTAACTATAAAAATTAAAGCCAATAAAATTTTTAGTTTTAAATTCATAATAGCCAAATTACAATAATTCTGTAATGTTACAATATATAATAACACTTGATATATATATATAGCAAATAATCTTCACATTTTTTACGAATTATTTGGCCATTATGTCATGAATGTCTTTAAATATATATGTAATAATAAAACGTTTGGATGGTATCTATTATAAAGAGCAAATAATCACATTTTTAACTTAATTTTTACTAAGTGAATTCTAAACAAAAGTGAGGATGTTATTGTTTTAAAACGATAAGTATTTTTGCTAAGAAGATCAGTCCATTAAATAAGCTAAAATGGTATATTTGTTTACCAGCATTTGAATTGCAGCAAATTTTAAAACGTCTTTATGCCCTCATTAAACAATTAAAATAGGCATTGTAATACAAGATTTCGTCATATATTATTGAATTCGTAATGATAGAGTAATATATAATTGAAGCTATTCATTCATACAAAAATTTGAATAATGTATAGCTTTTTTTTTATTTTTCAATCCAATTGGATTTTTATTTAATTTATTAGCTATTTTAATTTTAATGCAAATTTTATTGATAATATATATAAACAGATAATTGTTAGTGCTGGCGTTATTGTTGCACTATTTTAAAAAATTGATTATACATTTTATATACAAGTTAGTTATTAATATTATATTAAATAATCATAAAAACAATGCATTCTTTTTATTTGCACATGAAACAAATTAAAATTCATAATTAAAAGGATAAAGTCAAAAGTGAGTTCTTATACTAGGTTATTAAGAGGAGTTTCATAACTAACATTTTACTTTTAAGCTTTAATTGCTATTTGGATTATCTTTGGATTCTTCTGATTCTGATTTTGTTATATTCTTTGACGTTTAGATAGCTAGTGTTGTCTTCACTATTATATGAATTCTTCCCTTCTGATGTCTCTTCAGATCAATTGTCTGTTTTTTCCTACTTAACTATTTATTCTCTTTGACACTTTGAATCTCTGCTGGGCTCTGAATAACCAAATCTTAGTTGATCTTGATATATACATGGTTCTGAGGTTTCTAATGTTTTTTTTTTCTACTGACCACTATTTCTGTGGTTCAATTTGTTGTTTTCTTAGTAAGTTCTAATAAAAATGCTGGCAACACATTAAAAATAGCTGGATTCATTTATAAACCCATCATGTAGATTAGGTTTGAGAAAAGTCAATTTTGCCCTTAGTTCTGTTCATTTATTACAAATAATTGGAGTTGGTGCTGAAATATCCTATTTTTACATGGGTTTTAGCTTCAATTTTTAAGTGATCTTTTGGTTTGCTAGATTATATATTTGAAATCTCAAAGTATAATAATGGTTGCAGTAAGTGCTATATTAAATTCATGATATAAAAGTATTTGAACTATTTTGATGTGAAACTAAGGTTTTTTTTAATCTAAAATTATAAGCTTAGAAAGAATATGGGTGGTTATAGTTTTCATCTGAGGGATGTAAGGATGGAATGTCTATAATATCCAACCACTTAGAAAAATCATCTATAATAATTGCTTAGTTTTTTATCATCCAGTATAATCTATAAGAATTCTAGACCAAGAACTAGTTGCCTTTAGTAAGGAAATAATTGAAGTTTTTGCTGGAGAGTTCTAGTCAGATTGTAATATTAGCACTGGTGGATTTTGGATTCGATATATGAAACAATATCTGACTACAAACATAAAGACAAACCAATGTCTTCAGCCTTATGGGTTTCTGGGTAGCTACAATATACCTTAACTATGATATACTTAACTTTAACTACCAGATAATAGGACCTCTCATGGGCCCAAACAATATTACTTTCACTTGAGAATATGAGTCATTTTGACCAGAATAATTTGTAAAGCTACTCAAATTTTTTACTTGATTATTTTGAATAAATCTATAGCTAAGATCATTTCCTCTACAGTAATACATTATTTTACTATTAAATTTTTCATTATTTTCTAAATCAATCATATTGATTTGCTTTTATCATTATTTAGCTTTACTGAGATTTTATCTTCTAAGAGCAACCACATACATATTTTTGTGTATGTGTACTGCATTAAATAGATGTACTCAACAAAAAGCTAAATTAATGTAATATACATGATATATATATATATATATATATATACTAGGAAAGACCTTTCTCAGTAGCATGCCTAATAATGAATTATGGCAATATTTAAAGAGAACATTCTTCCATAAAGATATTCTTTTTTTCTTTTATTTCCAACACTATTCTTCTGAATAAGACTGCTTTGGTCTTATTAAAAAATCATTGCAAGTGAAAATCAACTCTCTCTAAAAAAAACTTGCTTTTGGGAATTTCCTAGATTAATTTTGATTTTTTAAGCAACCTATATAAAGATTTAGTGCTTCAGCTCTGTGATGTAAAAAACCCCATAATAATTAATTAAATCTAAGAATGATTGTAGTTTCATTTGGAGATTGAATAAAGTGTGAATTAATTTTAACCCAAGACATTCCAACTATTTTTATTTGGTGAAGCCAATAAGTTCCTAGCTAATTTGGAAACCAGAAGAAAATCCATCACAGTATGGAAATCTCCTCAATATTCCAGCTTCCAATTAATTATCTATTAACTGGAAAATCTCTGTGAATACTAAATGCTAATGGATAATCTATTTATTTCCAGTTAGCCTATATGAGTAATAATAGCCAGGGATTTTGAAGCTTCATCATTTCTGGAAGCTGAAGATCAGCAAGCTTCATGTCTATTTTATGTTTTTCATGAAATAATATGGACAAGTCTCCTAGAGACCTTAATAGAAATAGCAAGAGCCACTAGTAATCAGTTTTAGGCTAATTGGGCTGATAAATTCCTTGTAATACCCAAAAATTGGCCAGATTTATTCCATTTGTTTAGGTATAATTTGACAGTGGTTTTTTGTAGTACCCTGAGACTTTCAAAATTTTGCTATATCATATGTCAATTGAATTCTGTTTTAAATTTTCAAATAGTTTTTTATCAACTAAGATTTATTTAAATGGTTAGCTAAAAATGAATTTGGAGTCTTCATGTATTTTTTGTAAGATAAAAAGGAAAACTTTTTTTCACTTGTTTGAAGAATGTGTAGCATTTAAACACTTAAGATTAAAAGTATTTCAAACTCCATACATAAATTTAAAAAGAGAAATAACAAATAATATTAAAAGATTTAAGCCACATAATGCAATGGTTTTGCTATATTCTCTAAAAACTATATAGACAATAAGGTGTCAAAAGATTTTGATAATAAAAAATATAATTCGTTAAAAAAACTGATAATAATTGGAATAAATACTTTAATAACTGTATCAGATATATCCCAAATAAAACATTAAAAAATAATGGAAAAAAATTGATCAAGCACTGCTCTGTCATCATGTGAATTATGGTACTAATATAAAAAAGTACTAATTAATTGAAGAAGAAACAAATTATATATAAATAAGTATAAAGATGTGTAATTTAAAATTTATATGTAAACAATTATTTTAAAAAAGTAAAAAAATTAATATTACATTTTGGAAGTCCAGTTCACGTTGACTATGGAACAACTTAGAGATTTGAATGAGTCCCAATTCATTATATTACAGTGTCCTTGTTGAAAGTCAGCGTAAGAAACTATGTCTTTTATTTCTCATAATGGCAATGAGTAAAGTCTCTCCAATAAGTGAAACCTTATTTTCTTGACTGGCTTGCACCTTCTTTAGATGGGATGCAGGCTAAAGTTTTGGCATTTGCTACTACTTCTTTTTAGGTACTTCTTAATAGAATGGATGTGGATGAATCTGAATCAATCTTCATCACAAACCGCTTTTAATTTACAATAATTTGTTCATTTCAAAAGTCATATCTCCAAAAATTTTGCAAGTTATAAAATGTAAACTTTTTGTTCACAGATAATTAGTTGCTCATGGTCCCCCTTTTCCCATCTCTTTGTCTGATTTCCAGAGGTCTGATTTCTTTAGCTAAACATGTTATCTCAATACATCTGTTTTTGTTAGAGTAGTGGGAAACAGTATATATATGTAGACACCATGTTGGTGCGTGGTTTTACCCTAATGAAAATGAACCTTTTTTATTAAATTTGATTTATTTGGACATGGACTGAATTTAGTCTTTATTACTATTTCTGCTTTGGACTAGTAATCGTTACATTGGAATAATTATCTAAGAGAGCAACTTCCTGACTGGCAATATTCTATGGATCCATCAATAATTTTACGCATTAAGCAATGATCTCTCATTCACAAATGAACCTATCTCTAAGATCTTCCTCTGAAAATGTTTTAAAATCACATGTCAAAGCTAATTTCAATACTTTCTTCCCACAATCTATGACAGATTCATTTTCACTTTTATGTCCTGAAAATCACAAGTGATTTGGAACAATAATAACTGTTGAATAAATCAATGATAATTCTGAGGGATGATCAGGTATTGCTGATGCATATAATTTTGCTGAACTGCAATAATTATTTAAAAAAATGGTACACCCTTTTTAGACCTGCCCATATTTCTCATTTCTACACTTATTCATGTTTTATAAGTGTACAATCAACTGCAAGCAATTACTTAAAATATATCTATATAATATTTTTATCCCTACATTGCATATGTAATTATTCACATATTAAGAACCATGTGTTTTTCATTCTGTTCCATAATATTTGTCAATAAAAAATATAATGTACTCAAAAGAAATTGAAATAACAAGGAATGGTTCAACTCATACCTATGCTCTTTCAAATTTTTACCCAAGAACATCACTATCAAAACTTGGCATCCAACAATCTACCTCAGTTGTACTCTCTCATAATCATCAGATTTCACTCCTGAAAATAAATATTTGGAACTCTTCTTTAGTTTAAACATCATGATTATGTTAGAATAAAACACTCTTCAAATTTGGATCATACATCATTGAAGTTAAACAATTTATGGTACCATTATGGTTGCAGTTTTATCAAATTGTTACTGATATAAATTTATTTTATTGTAAATATTTTAACTTATGTCTATCCAAATACACCAGCCAATTTTATGGATACCCTAGGACAAATTTTTCTATGCACCCTATTCCAAAAATATAAAAATACTTCTTCCAAAATTAGTAGAAAGGTGGCTTTAACTGAAAATACAGACATATCTTTATTTATATGAATTTAAAAAGAATAGTGAAGTATGGAGGTGTTTATATATCTATACAGATCCTGAAGTTTACTTTCAATGGATTTATCTCAAAGTAACTAATTGATTTCAACTTCATTGCCTATTTGTGTTGTATTTCAAATGCAAAAAAAAAAAAAAAAAACAAACAGATTAAATATTAATTTATTATACACCCTATGTACAATAGGAGTGTATTCTTTTTATTTATTTATAAAGTAAATTAAACTACTTACTTAAAGAAGAAAAATCAAGACAGGACTGCTTATACCCAGTCATTAAAAGTAAAGATTCTCAGCTAAATATTTATAATTAAGCTTCAATGGCTATTGGTGTAATGAGTGATGCTTTCCTTTCAAACTAAAGTAATTTATTAAATGGAACCAAAACACATTCAATCTACACTGATTATCGGAAATTGCATTTGTTAAATTCTTTGATATTGTTTAAGTGATCAGTAATGTTGGATTTTCAGCTAATTCATCATCTGGAAAAAAATATTTGTGTGTATGTATGAAAAATTAGCTGGAAAAAACACAATTATATAAATAAATACTATTACATAAATTATTTATGAAATACATAATTAGATGTAACAATAAGTTAGAAAAAATAAATAAATAAATAAATATTATTACTTTTAAACAAGAATATAAAAAAATTAAAAAATAACGAGTAAAACAAAACAGTATAAAAATTGTGGCATAGAATGAAGGGGGAAATAATTAATTGTCTATAGTAATTACAAAATAATGAAAAGGAATTTAAAAAATTTATTTGAAGTAATAATTTAAATTACTATATATACTAGATAAGTTGAAGTAATAATTTAAAGATCTTTTTTAATAAAAATTACAGAAAAAAAATAACCCGAAGCAGAAGCAGCAATACCTGGAAAGAAAATATCCATAATTATCAGTTCCAAAATCTTTGAAAAAATTCATTTTAAGCTTTTATAATGTTTTATTCATGTACAGATTTGTTGGAGTTTTTTTTAGAGATCTTTACTTTAAAAGATTTTATACAAACAAATTGATGAAAAGTATAGATTATCAAAAGTATGTATGAATAAAAGATTATAAAAGCATTACTTTCAAATACATAAAGAATGGATTTTTTAAGAGATTTGAAATAAATAGTATTACACAGTTTTTTGTAAAAATTAAAAGCAAAAATGTCTGCAAATAACAGATGTAGTACACTTTTACAGCGGTTAGTGATGGATTTTTATAGGGAAATTTGCCATAGTAATCATCATTAATTAATATCCACTATTTTGATTTACAATCGTTTGTTTACTATTATGATCTTTAAAAAAAATTTCAAAACTTTTTATTTAAAATAAAACAGTCATTTTTTTAAAATACTGGTTAAAAATGGCTGTTATTTTGAAAGTTTGATGACGTAGAATAATGACTTCATTAAAGCTATATCTCCAAAATTAAAATGGTGACATTCATGCTAAAAATATACTACAGAGTTTATTCATTATATAGTATACAATATTATGTTTTGATCATAAAATTAAAATACAATTAATATATTTATTTAATTTTCATTCAGTGTCTTTTCAAAACAATCAATACTTTCATTTATGACATATCCAAAGTAAAGAAAATTTTCATCTTTAATGGCTATAAAATCAAAAAAATACATAATTTTCTTCAGCACAGTAAGAAATCAAAAACATTATTTTGGTTATGTACAACAACAAAGTATATATTGTAAAATATGTATATCAATTAAACTATATTCATTCAATTTTATGAAATTCTTATGAACGTTACCTTGTGCCAAAAATATGATAAACATTATGCATGTCATAATTACATGTTATTTTGAGAAAAATTGATTTTATGCACACTGCAGCTATTAATCAACTTTATATGATCAAAGATTTTATCAATTTCAAATCAATAATCTTGTAATTTATTTGTGACTTATTCAAGATAATAGCTGATTTCTCTTGTAATCATAGATTGGCAAAAGGAATAAAATAAGATTTGATCATTTACATACATTATTTAAACTATAGAAATCATCCGTATGTTACATTCTATTACCTAAATTTTATTTAATTTCACTGCACTTATGTAAAAAAAAAATGTCAATTTAAAAAAAAAAAATTAGTGTTGCAAATCAAAATTCAGTATAATTAGTTATAAATTAAAAAAAAAAAAAATTAATAATTAAACACAAAATCTATAAAAAAAAATGCATCCTAAAGTATACATTGTGTTAATTTTTTTTTTTCAATTGTAAAATATGCATTGTGTTTAGTTTTTTTTTCCTTTCATACTTTATTTTAACTCAAACATGATTTATAAAATTTCATTCTGCAGTATTATAAGAAGCAAAATGGTGGATCATCTGTGAAGAATTATAATTTTTGTTTTAATTATAGCTATTAAAGTGTTTTTATGTAGTATATTTACCCACAGATTAGTATTTTTTTTAATAATATGCTTAGTAAAATATTTATTCTTTAATTAATATCAAATTTTTATATAATTTGAATTTAAAATAATTTTTTTTTTTTTTTCAAAAAAACTCAGTACAATTGTTACTTTTCATGCAAGATTTTACATTATGAAATATTTTGGAGGACCACTTGTCCTTGCTAATGGGAGTAAAGGTGTTTACACTTATAAATTATAAATTTAGAGATATCTATCCAACAATTTCAGACTTGTCAAGTGATAGATGGTGAGAGTTTAAGCATTTTTCTTTTCTTTTATCTAAGAATAGCTGGATAAATATTTGTTAATTAATAAGGGATAGTTAATTGAATTGATTATGAGAATTTGCCCTTCAGTCACACTGATTGATAATAAATGTAAAAAAGTGTTCTACATTGTTATATTAGAAAATTATTATGAACAACTTCAGTTAGAGAAATTAGTATTAAAACAATCCGGATACATAATACATATTAACTTAAATTGATTAGTATTTTATTTTATCTATTTCTTGATTTAATGTTCACTGTAAAATTAAAAATTTTTGTTATAAGTCCCTTGCTTAACAGCATACAGCAATTCCCTCAATTGCATAAATTATCAATCATTGTGACTAGAGGACAGATCTTTTTTTTCTAGCAATAATACTTAAAGAGAGTAATCTTGTGCATTATATATATATATATATTGTAACGATCCGGAGAATAGTACTTAACGTTAACTGCACTACGGGGCGCCATCTAGGCGTTTGAACCTAGAAAAATTTATAAAGTAGGCAGATACGTAAGTCAAAAAAAAAATATTTATTTTTTTTATTTTGATTCCGGTCGTTAGCCCATGTCACTAGCTCAGTGGAATAGCAGAGATTTAATAAGATAATCTAAGAGCATATATATAAAAAAAGAATAAAATAAGCCACTGCCAGTAATTAACACACAAACATTTATTTATTTCACATATATATAAGATTTAAAATTATTTTAGTATTAGTTTTACATTTTAACATTTAACATTATTTTTAACTTTACCTTAGATTTTTGACTTTAATTTACATTTAATTACTATTATATTCTAATTTTACATTTTAATTAAGTTCGCACAGATAAATTTAGGAAAGCTTGTTTATAATGTTGAATATAGATCGGTTACATAGATTTCACGGTCAAAAACATTTCAAAGTAAACATAAGCGATCAAAATACAAAATTATTGATTACTGACAATTGCGGAGGAAATTTCTATGTAATCCAATAGTATTCATCATAAGATACTTGCATTGTCACCAATAACTTAAAAGACATCCGAATAAATACATTTTAGATACTCACCGTAAGGTATCATTATTTATCGGATGTCTATATATTTGATCAAATATGAAAACGCAAAACATAGTTAACCGATAAACAATCCATGCAAGCGTCTATAAACAACTTAAGTTTAATGCATTTTTATTTAGAATCGAGTATGAATAGACCACATAAATTTGCTTTTGAAAATAAACATTCTATCCTATTTAACCTTAGGTTAAAATTCGTAGTCAAACTGGCATCAATTCATCTGATATATCGATGTATTCAATGTAATAAAATACGGCAGCACAAAAAGTTAAGAGAAAAAATTGCTTCTCATGAGATAGGAATATTACATCTATCTGCAAAGAAGAGCAATAAAACAAAAAACTCCATAGAAAGGAACTGCGGTATCCGACTTATAATTCCTTCCATAAGCAAACGGAAGGGTGCGGCGTATGAAGCGATTCTGCCCGTAGCGAATCAATATTACATCTACTAATCACACCAATATATCCAATCCATTGACCCAATTTAACCACGAAACAAATAACCCAAGATTACCCTCCCCTAATATAACTTTACAAATCTATACAGCCATGCACGCCCGACTTAAGTTTAACATTTATATAATTAATTTAACGGAAAACAACAATCATAATAAAACTTAAAGAACAAAAAATAAATAAATGGAAATGATTTTACAAAATAAATAAGAAAAAAAATACATCAAATAACATTATTAATGAAGAATTTAGTTTGGTCAGATAGGATTCTATTGCATTATTTACTAAAAAGTTTTAAAATTTAGAGTTCTTATTGTTTCAAGTGAATATATAAGTTCTTACGATTTTTAAAACGTCCAACTTTATCTGTTGCTTGCCATGAACGTAAATTTCCATGCCGTCCTAAAATTGGTATCCATTTAGCCATTGTTTTATTTATTCATTCAGAGGTTTTTTAATTTAGTTGGTCCTCAATGTAGGAAACGATAGTTCATTTCTCCCTTCTTTAACAGCTGAAAGAATTGACCGTGCGTCTGTCAACCCCTCCAACTCCGTACTACTACATATAGTCACATCGTAATAATCAATTTCCAGTCACTAACTAATAATTTCCAAACTTGTCCTTTTTATATTAATGTGAAGGATTGAATTTACATTACATCACCGATGCGATGGTCCTTTCGCTGCGGTCCGATTCCATAGGGATTTCTTCTTATTTGCTAACAGTTTCTATTGTTTTCCTACCTGACTGATGTTTTTACATTTAAATGCCCAAGGCTGGTTTACATTTGACTAATTAAATTTATCATTTCCATTTCTGATTAATTAACCTGTTTTCCAAATCAAAGATATATTTAAAGATAAATTTAAAGATATAATTTTATCTCCAAATCTTTTTAAGTTTTTGTTTTTAAAATACCTTTTCTATTTTTAATACAGTTTTATTTTAATAATTTTTTTATATCTGTGCGATTTAATATATACGAGTTTAAGATGATATTTAATTTCAATTTTTAATTCTAAAAGAAAATTTTTAAATGCGAACTTTTTAATTTACTTTCATGTTTAATAAATAAAAAAAAAAACAATGTAACGAACGTCTGTGTTCGT